>JAOTRJ010000055.1:17955450-17970885 GCA_028564905.1 Leptodoras praelongus
ACAGCCGACAGCCCTATTGGACAACTGTTAAAATTCATATTAGGATTATTTTATAATATGAATTATATTATGAATGATATATATATATATTATTTTAAATATATATATATATTTTTTCCACATTAATTACACTACTGGATTATTTGTCCATGTAACTGATTTTTTTTCTGAATTTGCACCTGGACATGCGAGTGTAAAGTGTGAAAAGAGGGCCTGTAAATACTTTGTCTTTTTTGTTAAATTGTTTTTTATGGCTTATAAAGATTACAAAGGTTAAAGAGAACCGGGAAAAAAGCAGCAACGGAAATAGAAACTGCACTTTGTGTTTAGTATTCAGTATAAGTGTAAAGTAAAGTTTTGCAGTAAAACAAGACCATCACACTAAACTAAATTCGTATAGAAGTCAAAGACTGAAGGATGATAAATCTAAAAATATTTTTTCTGATCTAGAAAAGAAAATATAGCTACGGTTTAAATGCTGAAGTGACAGATCGTCATCCACCCCCAGCCCTTGGCATACGAGTCCACCACCCCCTTGGAAATATTTCAGAATTTGACCACCATGAGCCACATCACCATGTAGGTGGGGTTTGGACACCTAGTGAGTAAGACATCGTAAAAAAAACAACTACAACACCAAAAAAAACTTACAAGGGTATATGAATAAAATGAAAATAACTGTACTGTGTGAGTGGCTTTGTCTTGTAATGTTTTTATTACTTATAACTGTATTGATTTTTATTTGTATTGTATTTGTACACTTGATACATGTCTTTAAATGTGCCATATAAGTATAGACTTTGTGTGTGTGTGTGTGTGTGTGTGTGTGTGTGTAATTACCATTGCAAAAGTCTTTTGCTCTTAAGTGCAGTTCAATTACAAAAACATTTTCCTTGATAAACATTTCGCTCTTCATTTCAGTAATGAATCAAAATCAACACATTTTTTTTCCAGCAGGCCACTCGAGTCTATTTCCCCCATTAACCTGAACACATCATTACGAGGCTCTTTAATGACAGCGTTTAATATTTCTAAGCCTTCGGTTCATAAAGACCTAATGACACTGATGCACACAATTCATTACCGGCCACATCGAGACATGATGGATCTGCCTCCTAATGGCTGCATTTTGACTGGGTCTGCACGACGCTATGGCTGTAACAAGGGTCCGCCTTTCCAAAACAGTGGCGCCAAATTAATGGATGATTTAGCGGCGCCATTTATTAGTGCGGTTTGACACACAGCCCTTTCCACCGAGTCCTCCGAAGGAACAGAGGCCCCATCATTTCTGCGCCCTTCACAGGTAAAGATTAACGCCTTTAATGGCACCATTTGCTTAATGTTCTGCTGCATAGTTTTTCCTCATCAAGGCTTTTGGCGGACTGAGCTGATTGTCTGCTCTTACATTTGCCGGAATTTGGGATGTTTTGGATATGTCAAGCTCTTTAATCTCTTGTACCCCATCTCTGAGAAAAAGGAAGGCAATATTAAGCCAGCTTTGAGGCATCCCGATATTCCGCTGTTTGATTTATAGAGTGATTTATATTCATTTACAGAAAGGAAGCTTCAGAGAATTTGCAAGTCTCCTTCATGAAAGTGAGCCCCTGAGGATCCCCAAGTCAAAAGCGCTGTAGTCCGCCTCTCCTCTAGGTAAAAACCTAGAGGTCTTGGTCTTGTGTCTTTACTGTCGAGCAGAACATTAGTGTTAATGGCTTCTGATGCTGAATGAGGAGCCAGAAGTCAATGATGGAGTGAGCGCTCAGTAATGAGGGAGACAGTGCCCGGGTCCGACCCACGGCCCCTTGGCCACGTGCCTGTGCTCTGAGAGAGGCCTGGGCAAGCCCTTTTGTGTGTGTGTGTGTGTATATGTGGGTATGCATGAATGTGGGTGTTTGTGCTGTAAACATCTGCCACCTGTCCTATTTACTAAGACATAACGGCAAGTTTTTCCATCTTCTACAATGAAGATGCCTCTGTGCCATATTTAAGAACAACTAAGCTCATAAATATGCCAGTATCATCCCTGTTAGCAAAATGCTTCAAATAATAACACTGTTTAAGCATAAAATGTAGATGCTCCACTCTGTAGTGGCTAACATTATGTTACAACTGCTATTATGTTAAAAGTCTGAGTTAGAACGGGGAGGTGCACGCTGCTACACTACATGTGACACGTGAGTGACACCAACACCTACAGGTCCTTCCATCAAATTATCCCAGCTCCCACACCTCTCACTCAGCATTACCATGATAATTTCAATGTCAAAGATGTGGCGTGCACAAGGAACAGTGCTATTGTCTTGAGTTTCCTTGATTTTTTTGTGTTACACCCCCTTAAAGAGAGAGAGAGAGAGAGAGGGAGAGAGAGAGAAAGAGGGAGAGAGAATGAGAACGAGAACTCCTCATATAGCCCCTTGGTAGATTATAGATAATCAGTTTGGAGAGAGATCCGATCGGATGAGGAGCCCAAGCTATCCCAAGAGCGTGTGTGTGTGTATGTGTGTGTGTGTGTGTGTGTGCGAGTGTTGCTACTGGATCAGTGTAATGCTCTTGGAGGAGCCCACTCATGTGATGGGATTCACAAAGAGCCACTTCTCTCCAAGCCCTGATAATGTGAGTATAGCACGGGCCACCGCGCAACACTTCTTCTTGGTGGGTTTTAGTCTGTGTGCAAAAGTGAGAGAGAGAACGAGAGATCGAGATAGAGAGAGAGAGAGAGAGAGAGAGTGTGTGTGTGAGAGAGAGAGTGTGTGAGTGCTTTTAGGTCCTGTAGAACTGCATGATGTGGTGTCTGTTAGATGTGCTGCACTCTTGCACTTAGAGCACAACCCTCTTCATTTAGATAATGCAGGTAATGTGGAAAGTGAATATATTACAGGAGCAGAAGGGGAAAAAAAAGAGCTTTCCTTTTCTAGCAGCGCTGTATTCCGTGTAGCTGAGGGCTGCTTTGCATGCAATTAGTTTCTTCTTTGCACTTCAAGTGATTTTGATGGGATGCTGTGATTTATCGCAATTAACACGACCACCTAAGCAGCGAAACAGGAGGATGAAATTAATACTTTAAAGCCAGTTTTAAGTTTATGGGAGGAGCAAAATCAATATTTAAATTCTAAAAAAATGCTAAAATGATCATGAAGTCAGTCAGCAAAATCGGCGTTCTCCAGTCCTGAAAATGTTTCCAATCACCACTTAAAAAGTGACTTAGACGCTTCATGACTGTTCATTAATATTTAAAAAAAGTACAAATGTGCGTGATCTACTGTTCTTAAAATTTCTGCGTGTAAAAATAGGACGTATTGTTTGGCGGCAAGACTAAATAATGCAACTTAAAAGCTAAAGGGGGAATTTCTCACCCCACATACCACTAGCACAAACTGCTGAGTCCTTTGATGGTGAGCATCTATAGAAAAGTAACACCTACGCAAACTCAGTAAGAAAAACAGCCTCCCACTCCATAAAAAGAGAACAATTCATGTTGTTGCGGACTCTCCCACGGCTTGTCTTTAGATCTTAGCCGGTGCTGGAGCAGGTTGGTGTCCATTCACTCTTCTTTGACGGAGCTCATCTGAATATTGTGGGTGGAACTTGACAGGTTGCTTTATGCTGCCTTGTCATATGCCTGACCGGCGTTTCAGGCTGCTGTGCGCGGCATTCCGCTCCCATTGCGGTTTTCTCTTTCCCATCTCGGCCTGCTCTCCTTTCTCATGTAGAAATAATGCTCGTGACCTCCTTTGTGTACATCAGCGCAGAGGTTTTTTGTGTTGACTCAGTGTGGTGATTCACAACACGAAATAGCAAATCGTTCGATTGTACAGGATTTCTAGGAGAAAGCTTGTTTTTGTTCGTTCTTTTCTGAACAGCGTAAAAAGTCACACATTGTACGAGAGCGCTCGTCACCGACAGACACGAGGCAGGACGTACTGATGCTGCGTGCAGGTGAGCCGATGACTCGGTCACGTTTGGTGTTATGAAAACAGAAAAATGGAAGAAACAGATGCAGAAGGCAGAAAAAGGTCATTTGATGCATCCTCGTATGCAGGAGCCGTTTGACCCGGCGTGACCCTGAGCACATACAGGAATTAAAGCTCCTGAATTCAGCGGCTGCTCGCCGTGGGCGAGTCCCATCATTCCCTCCAGGCTCGGCCATATCCCAGCAGCCAATGGACACCGGGCTGGGCCGGCCCGCTGTGCCAAGCTGCGCCACTTCTGCAATGTGTGCAAACATTTTTGCATCTGTGGGTGTGCAACAAAGGACAAGAGCATCTCAAGAAGCTTCCTTCTTTCCTCTGCGGGGGAGGATGCAAGAATCCCTAAAAATGTGAAACATTCTGTTTCAACAATTAACGGGAAAAGATCGTCACTGTTCTGGGCTTACTTGAGAGCTTTTGTGTCTCTTCGAGTTGTCATATAGTCACAATTATCCATTGAGGACAAACGGTGCTGTGGGTCTTACAATGGAGTTTGTAATTATAGCAGCTGTAAAATGTGAAAGGCTCGGTTCATGGCCCGTAGCGATGACAGATAACAGCATCTTGATCTCTTGCTCGGTAGGGTGGATTTATTCCGCATTCATTATGCACCTGCATATCCCACCGCTCACTCGGTCACGCTGTAGACGGCCAATCTTGTCGTAGCTCATAAACCAAGAATCGTTTACACCTAAAAATCAAATCCTCACTCAACCCAGTGCCGTCCTGCCCGTTTGAGGCTTATCTATAGCTGGTGCCCTGGACGACGGCTGGCAATTAATTAATACAGGCTTTTAAATGGAGCCTGACTTCATTACCTATTCCTCATTATGGAGGTTCACAATGTTTACAGGACTTCCCCCATTAACAACGGCTGACGCGTGGCCCAGAGCTGCTCTGTCACCCGCCTGTCACATTACCGTTTATTCACACCCGCCTCGCCTGGGCTGAAAAATGCCTCTTTGCTTCTAAACGTCTCCGGGAGAGGATGTAAATGTGACATGTCAGTGGCTCAGGCTCGCTATCGAGCGGCAAGGGTGATTTGCGGAGCTGCTCTCCAGTCGATATCCAGCAAGGTGTCATTATGACGACGTGGTGAACACGACCTCTTAACTAATCGCTGGGCCTAGTGACAGAGGTGATGAAAAAATGCAGCTCGCTGCAGAGCAGGCTGGAGGAGAACCCAGACGGGAAAAGGATGGAAATGATGGTAAATCACAGGCTTAAGCACAGCAGTAGGAGGTAGATTTTTCAGTTCGGATTTACTGTAGAAATTGCGGCAACTACGCAAAAACACAATCAGAGACACGTGCTGGTGTGTTTTTCGACTAAACCTCACCATGGTCTAGAAGCATTCAGACTTTCCGTATTCTTATATGTACATGCATGTATAGTCTGTTGGGCTTTTCCCTTGTTTAATTCAAAAACGCCTACTGAAAGAGCAAAGCAAGACACCAAGCAGGCTGGTTTCTGGCTCTGATAGTACTTGATGCCATCTGAGCAACACCAACCCACGAGAGCACAGTCGATGCGGCGACAACAGATGGCTCCGTTCGTACCACGGTTAAAAATCGTTATGACGCCACGGCGTCCCGAGTCGTATCAGGAATCCTGAACTGTTCAGCAGCGACGGCTGTTGATGATGACAGCAACACCGCGGCAAAAATAACCATCGCTCGTAGGGGCGGCGACAAAAATACATGTGACTGAGCAATATCAAACAGGATGGCTGGTGAAATAAAACTCTGAGGTTTCCTGTGTTCTAAACATATTCAGGCTTCCAGTGATGGGTTAGATAAGCGCGTGTTCACAGAAGTGAAAACAACACTACAGGAAGAAGTACAGTGCATGAAGAAATACAGCATTATAATCCCCCCCCCTTCCCCAAAAAAACCCTCCCCTCCCAAAAAAAATTAACCCGTTTAGATTCTATCCACTTAGCAATATTTCAAAGACGTGCTCTGATCTTATTTCAATTTTCCATTCTTAAAAAAAAAAAAAAAAAAAGTTATCATAAATCTAGAATCAATTTATCAAAGAAAATATTAAAGTGGGTCGGATGTACAAGACGCCACAGGCTTCTTTGAACTAAACCCACAATCCTGACTTTATTTCCTTTACGTTTCTGGTCAGGCAATGTTAGACATAAATTTAACCGGCCCATTTCATCGTAACAGTTCTGTTCCTTTAATGTTGCTTAAAAGTAAGCATGAAAGTGAAATCTGCCACTGACTAAGCACAGAAGTCACATTCATACCAGAGCTGAGGTCATGCACATCAAACTTCTCGGAGCATGACGGACCCGGGGTCGGCATTCGCCTTTTATATCTTATAGTGTGATGAGTGCAGAGCTGGCCCCTGGTCAGAGCGAAGACATTTCGAAATGTGTGTTGGCTGGAGTTTATTGACATTTGCATCTCATCCTACAATAGTATACCGGTATCTGCACAGATTTTTTATTTTTTTTTTTAGAATAAATGTAAAAAAAATTTAATATTCATCTACAATTTTTACCCGAATATTTTTCCCTATTATTATTATTTGTTTTTTCAAATACCAGACAATTTCAGCACTGTAATATTATACGCCATGAAAAAATAAGCTCTAATACTAATACTACGCAAAGCTTCCCATAATTCATTTTTGTCTGTCTGGAAAAAAATCGCCTACTAGGCTATAATTGTGGCTAATACCTCTACATTTGAGTCACTGCTGTACACAGATATGAATAAACGATTACACGTTGTGAACAGAACCTGAGGCGTAGCTGCTCCGGGTGTTAAACTGATTTTCTTGTACACCAAGCATAACAAAATACATACAATATAAGTAAAAGCTTCAAACAAAGACGTACGAGAGACGTGCCTCAAATCTCAGCTATGACCGTATTTCCCTGACTTGCTTTTTCTTCAGCTTGATCTTGTTAAACGTGTGGTTTATCTGCCCCACATCTAACTTGCGCCTACATCTCCAAGCCCTGTCTTGGAAGGAGTACGAGTCAGCATCTTATACCTGTATCCAAACCTGAAGCATTATAAGAAAAAAACCACAAGCCAGAGTGCAAAAGGGCAACTTCAACCACAACACAAGGTGCGCCATAACTTTTTGAGGTACCAGTGGCTGGGAAGAGTGCAAATGGAGTGCACTGCCCCCTAGTGATTAAGATCAGCATGAATTCTGCTACATGGCCAGTGTTAGGATCTCATCTTGTGGATTTCAGCCTGTCATTAGACAATTAATTGCGTCTTATTTATAGAAATAGGTACAACTAAACTTTCATGATCTTATAGTGCTAAAATACCAGCTACAGTGTTTAGGTGTGGACTTTTGTGCCACAGACTGTACTATTAATTCAGCAGTGTAGATATTTGTATAGTATATCTTTTCTTCCTGGGTTACTTATTCCTTTTTTTCCTTTTTCACAGAGTATTTTAGTTTTTTTTAGATTCTGTCACACTCTAAATTTTTTTTTATAACTTTCCCTTTTAATATATACTCTCCTGAATGTAAGTTTGTCTCAGAATAAAAGGGTCCTAAATTGTACTTTTACTTTTTACCTAGAAAAAATGCAAAACTTCAGTCTGAAAGGTAATCATGCACCATAAATCATTTGTAAAGGTGCACTATATCCATGATCCCTGGTGAAGGATGCGCATTAAAAGGTGCATAACCTGCGCCATGGGGGCCACAAGGACAAATGCAGCTTGGTAATAACCATTAATATGTATTAATATATTAATATATCCTATGCGTGAATAACATAAGACCATTTAAGACTTTGCTGTTTATGGCTTTGATTATGGGTTTGCTGGTTAATGCTAATAAGATATTAGGTATATTATTATGTGAATGCGTCAACATTTGCGCATTTGTTTATATTATTATTATTATTATTATTATTAATTGCTACGTCCAAAATCAAAATGCTCGTTGTGATATTGATGGGTTTTGCTGTTAGTTCAGCTTCTGCTCGGGTTCAGAAAGCGGTGCATGGATGAGTCTACAGCGCGCACAGTGCGCACTGGCATATGGACAGCTTATCTGTATTCTTATTACCAGCATTATCTGTTTATAAACCGACATTCATTATAGTACACCTTACAGTCCAGGGAATACTGTATTCACACCACATGTCATCAATCTCCTAGATAAATCATCAAGTGTTAAAAAAAAAAAAGCCGGCAAAAGCCTTAAAACTCTCTGGACATCTGCGGTAAACATTAATCATCCATATAACCTGGCCTTGCATTCAATTAACACTGAATAATAATAATAATAATAACCTATAGTACAGTAGCTATGGATTGCACTGTAGGTTACTATAAGTCACTCTGTACTGCAGTACATTACAGTACAGTACAATGATGTGATGTACATGGTGAGCATCTCTGGTTCCTTTATTCGTTTATATGTGTCATGTTTTCTGTGCTGGTCTTGTCATGGGCTTCAATTCCTCCCCCGTGGCCTTCCTCCTCCAGACAAGTTTCTAAACCCACGGGGGAAATTTCACCCCAAACATAGTTGGGTCTACTCGAGTCGCATCTTATAAACCTTACAACAACGGAACGTTTCTCTTTAGCCTATATTTAGAGCCATGGTCAATTTGGGGCTGTGGTCTGGGTAGTTTTGGAACAAAAACCACGAGATGCAATCAGAGAAAAACAAACCTGGAGGATCAGTGTAGCTGACCCTTAAGCACGATAGCATTTATTTATATTTATTTATTTATAGAATGTATGTTATAGATATTTTTTCTGTTTGTAAGTTTCTATAACAAGCCACTAGAGGGCAATCAGCTAAAAGTATACAAATAATAATACAAATAATAATAATAATAATAATAATAATTATTATTATTATTATTATTATTAATATTATTATAATAAGCCAAATAAAACCAACGACGAAAAGACGATAAGTATTACGTAATAAGATTAAATTATGAATACTGTGATGCATTAATAATGTCATGCATGTGGCAACACAAGGAGAAACCGAAGATCAATAAAGCCCAATGTTCCAGCTGAACACTAAATATAGAATAGAGTTACTAAAAACGCGTTTCCCCCTTTCCAACAACACACCACTGGCTATTCAAATAGATCTAACACACTTTCCGACAGTAAGACAGCAAAGCTAGAAATTCCGTGATTGTGCGTCTCATTTGTTTGTGGTTTTCAGATCGGCTCCTTTTTGCTCGGCAGGACTCGTCAGTTTCCGATGCTCATGCTCCGGAATAAAGTCCCATATATGTACGCAGGGGCGTTGTTTCATTCACCGGATTAAAAAACCATGTATGGGGTTGAAGATAAACCGGAATTCCTGATTCAGAGTGATAGATGCACCCGAGCTTGCGGATTTCATTTTTAGATTTCATATTTGTCGCGTTTATTTGTGATTTGAGAAGTGTTTGGGGCATCAGCAAGAATGTTCGTATTAAAACTATTTTTTTGCATGCAAACTTTTCTGCGTGTTCCCATTCCAATCCGGAATAAGTGCTGGCTGTGTGAATTTTCCTACCTCTGGCCCATCGGTGTAAGCGAAACAGAGCAATTCTCCATTGACAACTATCGCATGGTGTCGTCACCAAGCCTCAGAGCCAATCACAGCTCGTGGCTCCGCTGCTCTTTCGCCGTACGGTCCTTATATGGTCAGTGACGTAACGGCACATTGAATGGGCTCCCCATAAATACACACATAGTACCAACAAGAGGCGCCGTGAGGGTCTGTCATTCAACAAAACACACACAGCCTGATGAGAGGCTCGCTTTCGGGGACACGTCTGAGACACTGAGACACTCCCCAGGTTAAGTGACAGCCGTGCTGATGTGAGATTAGTGTCAGAGGTGAAAAAGCAGAGGGTCATCCGCACGCAAACACCAACACTTCTCTGGCGCCTGACTGAACGATGACCGCAAAAACTTTGGAGAAAAGCCCTGTCACTCTCGGCGGCTTCGTGCACCCTCTGTCCGAGGGCATCTACTCACTGGACGAGATCACACCGCTGCCAGCGTCGGTCGCAATCTTTCCCAACAGTGATCTAAGTGGACATTACGACCACTTAAATGGAATGTCAGCAGGTAAGCTGGGCTTCGGGTGCGCGCACCCTCCTACCTGTTTTCGTTATCACGTGTTCCTAAAGAACACATTTTTTTTTAATAAACGCGTTTCATATGTTTCATAAACGTGGCATTTGCTGTATTGTTGACTGGATGTGTTAGTGCTTGTGTATGGCTTGGACTGGAACTGCACTGCAGGTCGTTTTGCTCGTGCGTAAAACTCAAGTTGCGCTTAACTCCCTAGCGCGCACGAACTCGGCGTGTGCACGCGGACATGCCCATATTAACGCTGTTTGTTTTCTCTCTCTCTCTCTTGCAGATGGCTTGGTTAGCGGGGATATGAGCGCGGAGAAGCGCCCCATCGACCTGCCCTACTCCAGCAGCTTCGCGCAGCCGGCTGTTCCTCGCAGTCAGACGTTTACCTACATGGGCAAGTTCTCCATCGACTCCCAGTATCCGGGCAACTGGAACCCAGAGGGCGTGATCAACATCGTCAGTGCGGGCATCTTGGGCATGACCCAGGCCTCATCGGCGTCCTCTTCGCCATCATCCTCCTCCTCGGTGTCTCCGGCTCATTTCTCCAGCACGCTCAGCTGCACGGTGGCTCAGGGCCAGACGGACATGGAGCAGCAGCACATCTACTCCCCTCCTCCGCCCTATTCGGGCTGCGCGGAGGTCTACCAGGACCCGTCCGCATTCCTCTCCACCTCCACGTGCCCCATCTCCTCGTACCCGCCGCCGGCCTACTCCTCCCCTAAACCGAGTGCTGATGCCGGTCTCTTCCCCATCCTCCCGGACTACACCGGCTTTTTCCAGCCCCCGTGCCAGCGGGACGTGCAGTCCATCCCCGAGCGCAAACCTTTTGCGTGTCCACTCGAGCCTTTCCGGGTGCCGCCGCCCCTTACGCCACTCAACACAATTAGGAACTTCACGTTGGCTGCACCGGTGGCCGAGGGAGCGCGCTTACCCGCCGCGTACAGCCCGCAGAACCTGCCACTGAGGCCCATCCTGCGCCCGCGGAAATACCCGAACAGGCCCAGCAAAACGCCCGTGCACGAGCGTCCGTATCCATGCCCGGCTGAGGGCTGCGACCGGCGCTTCTCACGCTCTGACGAGCTCACCCGGCACATCCGCATCCACACGGGCCACAAGCCCTTCCAGTGCCGCATCTGCATGCGGAATTTCAGCCGCAGCGACCACCTGACCACACACATCCGCACGCACACCGGAGAGAAGCCGTTCGCCTGCGACTACTGCGGCCGCAAATTCGCGCGCAGCGACGAAAGAAAGAGGCACACCAAGATCCACCTGAGGCAGAAGGACCGGAAAGCCACGGCGTCCTCTTCCTCATCTTCCTCCTCGATTCCCGCCGGTGGCTCAAACTCCACGTCCGGAATCAGCCAATGAGCAACCGCGGTGCGCAACCGGGACTAAGATGCGGTCGCGATGGTAACCGAGCACGCGCAGCCAAATCCCCAGAAACCGAACTGCGTTAACTCATCACACAGTGTTTACTCTGCGGGTGCACGTGCACCGGTGTAAACAGATCAGAGGTGTTCAGTACAAAGCAAAAAAAAAAGACTGGAAAAGACCTGAAACCAGTTTGGATGAGGGACACGAACAGTGCGCGTCCTCGAACGGCGCGGCTCTTCTTCTGACTTTCTCAGTCACATTGTAGTTGGCTGAACAAACGCACTTTGTTTGTATATTTAGGTTAAATAATTTAATGGAATAACCTTAAAGAGCATGTGAGAGTGTACGTATTCTACTGACAGTGTGAGATGTCCGTGTCGGCCACATGAGAGTGGGTTTAATAATAAAGCCGCTTCCTCTGCAATAAGTCGGACCCGCTAATCTAACGTGTGAATCTAACTCTCTTTCCCTGTTTACTGTGCCTTCCTTCGTCCGTCCTTGTACGGCACATAACTCCATCCGTGCGGAGGCATTAAACAGTGTACAGTGGTTCCTTTACTAAGTTTTCTTTTTTTTGGGAAAAAAAATCTCTATTTTTGTACAATTTGTTTGGTGTTGAATTGTTCCATGGTTGCTTAAAAAAAGGAAATGTAAATAATAGATCTCATTGTTTTGTGAATGTCAAATATAATGGGAATGAAATAACTAACGCAGGTTAGTAACTTTCTGTCATCGTTAAAAACATCAATAAAACACAGAGGCTGAAATGTTTGTTGCGGCTAAAATTCATTTACATGTTCACATTGCATGGTGTAGAGCAGTAGGAAAGTTTGATGTACACCTGAATAGGAAATTCCCAATTTCACACAAGTCAGGTCTGACTCACTGTCTCACAAGGACACACACCCACACAACGTGCGAGCACACACACACAAACACACACACACACACACACACACACATTATTACCTTATTATCCTTGTAATGGCGCAAAGTAATACCACACCTACACCTAAACCTAATCTCAGAAACCAAAAGAAAACCTTTTTGCTCTTTTAGTTCATTTATTTATGTTTACTTTGTGGACACCAGCCAAATAGTTGGACCTCACAAGACAAAAAGGGACAGATATTCCTATCATTGTGGGACATTTGGTCCCCATCAGGTTATAAAACCAACCAACGCACACACTGATGGGTTTTCAGTAGGTTCCTGACATTGTCTACAGCGTCTGCTTATATATAATAATAATATTAAAAATAAAAAAAAAATAATATACTCTGATAGCATCTGAATTTTTCATAAAACAACACTGTGTTTAGGAATGTAAGGACCTGACAAAGGTGTCTGATCTATATTTCTTCTTTCATTAATTCCACCTTTCAAGCCCTGTGGAAATTCAATGGATGCTTTTTTCCCCAAGATTTGCTTAAGCTTTTAAAATAAGTGTACATCTTTACATCTACATAACGTCTTTTGTTTTATCTTTCATCGAATTCAGTAGCTTCCAAGGACTTCAGATTAACACCACAAAGGTGTTATAGATACAGTAAAAATACAAAGATGGACCCATGATAGGACAACTCCAGCAATAATGAAAAATACAGTTTGGTCCCTTTATTTCTGAAAGTAAAGCTGGTATCCATCGTATGCCTGGCACCGGCTGTACCAGCTTTTTCATTAAGGTTAAATGTATTGATGTGTGCTCTGAACTCGGAAACACATGGAGAGTGTTTCCGCTCCATAAACATACAGTACATAACTTTGGTTAAAACATCCTCGTGGCCGGGCTTTAATTAACAGGGTGTCATTCAAGTAGGATGATAAGATACAAAGGTTAAGGTTAAGGTTTAGTTAGAGGTTATATGTTAAAAAAATTGTATGAAGTTACATTAAATCCATCCATACTGCCCTTTAGGCATTTAGAAATTTTGAGATTTTTGACTTTCGGACCTTCGGGAGCACAGGTGTGTTTTCTAATGGCTTTCATTGAGCTGTTTATTTATATTTTCCATCTTTGAAAACATCCCACTCAGGTCACTATCCGTTTGTCCGTTTTTGGCCGTGCATGATATCCGGCAGTCCTACTGTACCGTCCATGAGTCACAAAATGACAGAGAAAGAGAAGCAAAATGTTCTCTGTAAATAAACATGACTTTATAAAGAACTGTCTGTGGATTTCATTTGCTCATGAGAAATGGAAAGAGGGATTGTTGTGACCTGTCTGTGGTTGAAAAAAAAAAATCACACCTGCAGAGGTGGGGACAGTCCCTGCTTTACAACAGGAAGTTGTATTGTTGATGGCATCCAAATATATAAGGATATGTGGTGAGAAACTGGGGTAAATACATCACTGAGAGAATAAAAAAAGTAGTGTAAGCAAGAACATGCTCACACAAAGTGCAAATGCACACATGGATCCTGTGAAAGTATTATTCATCTCGCTTGACTAATGCGGAGGAAAAGTGCTCCCGCTCAGCTCGAGCCTGAATAAAACCTAATCTGCTGTATGGAGAATTACTGTGAGCGAATCGCACAGATCTGTGTTGTGTGCGCCGCTGTACGCTGCATGTTCCAGCTGCATGTTTTAAAGCCATTCTAACAAAATGGCCTTGTTTTGCTCGAGCTTTTGGACGGGATCCAGCACTCGAGAGGAACCTCTGAGCAATCTTCAGACTGACAATTAGACGCAATTACCAGTCCAAAGAGCCAGAAATCAGATTACTGCACCCCGAGATGGTCCGAACAGTAGCACGCTTAACCTTGGCACAAAAAAGCATTAAAGAACATCAGAAGAAGTAGAAACAGGAAACAGGACATAGAAAGAATATGGAGACAAAAAATATGTCTGAATGTGAGACTGAAAAAAGAATCTGATCAGACAACCGGACAAAGGAACAATCTGTAAATACAGATTACTGAAGGTAGCACTAGAAAATCAGGATCGCTCTGAGATCCAGCCTTTACTAGAGATATAAACGCCTCCTTCTCGATATTTACTCCATGATTACACAGCTTCCTTTTTTTTTTTTTTTTTTAGTTTAAAATACTACACATGCAATCAGCAATCGTCACACCACCCATGACAGCTCACAGACAATTCAGAATGACAAAGTCAAAGTAAAGAGAAGTCGGTTTACACAATAACGCAACGAACGTTCGCCAAATGCCATAGCAGCCATGAGAAATGCAAATCACTGCATTTACATACTGCAGTCACCGCAAGTGTCGCTTCAACTAAACAAAATGAAATCCTGGTATAAGCCAGGAGTTCCCCTTTCTGATTATAAATAAGATACCGCTTAGTGAATAATCGATTGTTTTTTTTTTTGGTTGCTTCACGTGAGACGGTGCTGAACACAGAACAATCGAGACCAGACAAAAAATGCGGTATCTTATAAAGATTTAATTGTTTTAAAGTCAGAATATAAAACATAAACATCAAGAACACACACACACACACACAGAACTCCATTGGATACACTTAAATAAATACAGTACAAGTAAATAACAGAAGCTACATACGTATGTAGACAAGAATATGCTTTTAAGGCAAGACTACATTCAATAGTTTAGAAATTATAAATAATGTTAAAAGGTTGTTGAATAACTTTCAAGGTCAGTGAGATTTTTTTTTTTATATATATATTATCAGATATAATGCTGTATAAGTTCAAAAGGTTCTTAGAAACTCGGTAAATCTTGGTCCTGAAGTTAGTGTATGACACAGCTAAGGATTGTTTTCCTGCTCCAATACACTTGACTTAAGTTTTCATCTTATTATGAACACTTCCGAAGAGATGTTAGAGCATAGAAATATAGAAATGGGCATTACAGGGAAGCAGGGCTGAGAAATAGTGGATAGATGCTTAAGTGTTATTTATTTATTTATCATTCATTCATTCATTTTCTTAACCGCTATTCCTTTTCAGGGTCAGGGGAGAGCCGGTGCCTAGCCGGCAGCATAGGGCGCAAGGCAGGAACAACCCTAGACA
>JAOTRJ010000055.1:18074647-18085928 GCA_028564905.1 Leptodoras praelongus
CTCATCTGTTTAACTATCCATTCATCTATTTATGTATCATATCATCCCTCCTTTCATTCATCTGTCCATCTATCACTCGATCTATCTATCTATCTATCTATCTATCTATCAATCTATCTATCTCTCCATTGACTTTACCTTCATCTATTCATACACCACATCATTCATCTTCCCATCAATCCATATATCCATCTATATACCTGTTTTGACTTGCCTTCATCTATCCATACATCCATCCATCTATCCACCCATCCATCCATCCATCCATCCCTCTATCCATCTTCTCATCTGTTTAACTATCCATTCATCTATTTATGTACCATATCATCCATTCTTTCTTTCATCTATCTATCTATCTATCTATCTATCTATCTATCTATCTATCTATCTATCTATCTATCTATTGACTTTCCCTTCATCTATTCATACACTGCATCATTCATCTTCCCATCCATCTATATATCCATCTACATACTGTTTATCCATCCCTTCATCATTGCATTCGTTTTCCCACTTACTCCATGTTTCATCCATCCATCCATCCATCCATCCAACCATCATCCTCATCTGTTTAACTATCCATTCATCTATTTATGTATCATATCATCCATCCTTTCATTCATCTGTCCATCTATCACTCGATCTATCTATCTATCTATCTATCTATCTATCTATCTATCTATCTATCTATCTATCTATCTATCCATTGACTTTCCCTTCATCTATTCATACACCACATCATTCATCTTCCCATCAATCCATATATCCATCTATATACCTGTTTATCCCTCCCTTAATCAATCCTTTCATTCATTTGTCCATCTGTGCCTCTATCTATCTATCCATCCATCCATCCATCCATTCCTCTATCCATCAATCTATTCATCTCTCCGTTGACTTTCCATTCATCTTCCCATCAATCCATATATCCATCTACATACCTGTTAATCCATCCCTGAATTAATGCATTCATTTTCCCTCCTACTCCATGTTTCATCCATCCATCCATCCATCCCTCCATTTCACCAATTCATATTAATGAAAAAATTATTGACACTTTGTGTGTTTTAACTGTTAATGAAATAAGCAGCTATAAACAGCCTTTTTCAATCATCAGGCTTTCTTTTCTTTCTTTCCCTCTTTTAATGTTAAGACACAAAACATAGATTCTACATTACAGAAAAAAAAGAATGTACAAAGTTATTTTTCTGGGAACTTTCCTGCGGTGGAAAGCTGACTGACATACGAAGCACTTGCACCGGAGACCCCTTTCCATAAACGTTAAAAAAAGGTCTCCTTACAGGAAACACCACTGTGTTGATGATAACATTTGTTAACCAACAAGATGTTTTCTTAATCTGTTTATTATTAACCTTAGATTATGTGGTGCATCTGCAATCCAAGTCCCTGTGAATGATTTGTTACTATAGAAACAGTAACACATTAATATAAACCTGTGATATAAATTACAGCAGGCAGCTGCTGTTACAGAAATGAATTAACACCTTCAGATTTCAGAATTCAAAAGCACTGCGGTGTAACTCACATCACGTAGCAGTAGTGGCTTTGCATTCCTGTTAAGTGCTGATGTCTGACACTACTGGTTAAGGTAAGAAGGTTTTTTTTCTCCGCTACTTCCTACTACACTGTTCTAACAGATGTTAGTCAGTAATGTCGCTTACAAACCCACAATGCAAAGCAAAGCAAAGCAAATCCATCTTGTCAGGTAAGAGTGTTTTGAGAAGCGCTTCAAGCTGCAGACATGAGCTCCTTTAGTGTGCCAGTGGCTGGATCACTTTCAAAAGCAGAGCTGACAGTGGCCAACAGAACCATCAAACCGAAAGGAAGACAGACATCAGTTCTTCTTCGGCGCTGGAGCAGTGACTGACAGACCTCAAAGCCCTGCACTGACCTCAGGGGAAAAGATCACCGCTCCATCATGGGGAGTGGCCGTCTCAATTGTCTGCTCTTCTCTTCTTCCAGCTGAAGCTGGCCAGACGAAAAACCAACTGTGGGTCTGCTTTAATTAGCACAAAGCTATTTCTGCCTGCTGGTATGTCAGTGCCCACTGTCTCTCTAAAGCCTCTCCTGAGACACTTTAAAAGCTGGCATGTGATTACGATCAAACAGCAGAGCATTAACAGAGATGCTGGTTTGATCAGAGTGCAGTGGATGTGCATTTATCACCTATCCATCCATCTATCATCTATCCATCTTCTTAACCATCCATTTAGCTATCCATCTATCCATTCATGTACCATATTACCCATGCTTTCATTCATCTGTCTATCTATCTATCTATCTATCTATCTATCTATCTATCTATCTATCTATCTATCTATCTATCCCTCCATTGATCCATCCATTGTTTCATCCTCTATCCATCAATCTATCCATCCATCTAGATACCTGTTTATCCCTCCCTGCATTAATGCATTCATTTTCCCACCTACTCATGCTTCATCCATCCATTTATCCATCTATCCATCCAACCATCTTCTTATCTGTTTAACTATCCATTCATCTATTCATTTACCATAGTATCTATCTATCTATCTATCTATCTATCTATCTATCTATCTATCTATCTATCTATCTATTGATCCCTCCATTGATCCATCCATCGTTTCATCCTCTATCCATCAATCTATCCATCCATCTAGATATCTGTTTATCCCTCCCTGCATTAATGCATTCATTTTCCCACCTACTCATGCTTCATCCATCCATTTATCCATCTATCCATCCATCCATCCATCTTCTTATCTGTTTAACTATCCATTCATCTATTCATTTACCATATTATCCCTCTATTAATTCATCTATCTATCTATCTATCTGTCTATCTATCTATATATCATTTCATCCTCTATCCATCAATCTATCCATCCATCTAGGTACCTGTTTATCCATCCCTGCATTAATGCATTCATTTTCCAACCTACTCATGTTTCATCCATCCATTTATCCATCCATCCATCCACCCCACCATCCACCCATTGAATACTCATCCATCCATCCACCAATTTTACATGTTTTATTGCTATTTGATTGGCCATCTCAGAGCCATCCGTCCATACTATCCTGTCAATACATTTATCCATTCAGCTATCCATCCGTTTATTCACCAACCACCCATTCAGACATCAATTCAGCCATAATTTGATCACTCACTTTAGCCCAGTTCACGCTTCCTCAGAGACCACTTGAGCTCTTGCCAACTCTGCTATTCTCCAGCAGTAATATCATCAGCCAACTTTGATTTTTTAAAGAAGACGCATACAGCAATTTATACTGTCAATTCCCCGTCAGAGAAAAGTTTCAAATCAACTGTCTTACAGTGAAGGTTGCTTACCAAATTCGTCGCAGATGCTGTCGTTCTCCAGCAGCGTGGGGTGCTCAAATGTGTCCCTGCAGTAGAGAATCTGAGTGTTGCTGGTGAGCGTCGCAATACCCCCCAGGGCTAGTACCACCTGGTCCGTCAGGAATGAGGCAGGCCGCTCGCGGAGCCGTGCGATGATGGAGCGGTAGCGACAGTACTGTGGATAGCTTAGCACCAGGACCCTCTTATCCTCGGCATCTTCACCTGCAGACACACAGAGCACACAAGGATCGTCAGAAATGTACTATTTGTTGCTGACTAGGCCAACAACACCAAGAAACCTTCTACAGTTGCACTGTTCAAGGGTCGGGTGATACTTTTGTGTTCCTATTTACATGCAAACTGCTAAGTCAGCTTGTACAGCGCAAAAAGGTCATTGCTGATTCTTGCCTTCTTCTCCGACAGTCTCCATATATCTTACTAGGCCTGAGGTATTTCAGAAGCCAAATGAGGCAGAACCTGTATTCATACAGCTTATCTAACAAGATAGTGATAGGTGAAGGTCTGCTTGGGTTAAAGCACAGACATGCGAGATATAACATTTTACAACTCAAACTGCTGTTTTAACATGACAGCTGTCTATAAGGACTGGCAATAAAAAAAAATGGAGACTGCTGGCCAGGTGCCACATCATTCAGCACAGCGTAGCTCCTTCTTCCAGCAAGAAAGCCCCCAGTTGGGTCAAAAACCTAAACCTAAACATAAAAAAATGAGAACACAATCGTACCCCTGGTAAAAACCCCAAGCTTAGAATATGGGCTCTTATAATATGGCACTAAAACTCAGATGCTTGCAGCTTTCAATAAACCGTAGTGCTTCAGACATGTCAGCAGCTTAGGAGGAGCTGCCAAGGAGCTGTAAAACACAATCCACTGGACACAGACAAAGTGAGTTTACATCTGTTACCATGGCCAAAAGACACATTTTCTTGGGAAGTCTTTGGAATCCTGAAAAGCAGCCAGGTGCACGGAGGACGGCTCTTTTCAGGGTTATGAGTTCATTAGCAAATACTGGAATACTTTTTCAGAAATAAAAACATTCATATTACAATATTTGTAGAGAGAAGTCCATCACCAACATGCTTTTTTGTGCTCGAGCCCCTGGCTAGACGAGGAACTCGGATAATTTTAAACGAACTCGAGAGGCTCTGGACAGAAAAGGCAACACCATGCTCTTTGATTTGCCCTGTTTATCTTTTTATAGGACTTTTATTGCATGTCTTAGAGCCACTTAAGGCTGAAGCAGAGATGCGGTGCACATATTCTCTTGAGCGGAATTGGCCCATTCACTGACCACTGTATATAGTAGAGTGGCTTTCACTTTCTGGAAACTGTCCCCCTGTACCAAGCACAGACCTCAATGCATCAATAGGAAAAGAATTAATTTACTTCTTTCGCCTTTTCTCTTGGCCTCTTTTCAGCGTGGAATAGAGTAGACTTGCTTTTACATGCAGACAAGACAGATTTTTAGCGCCTGCCTTGCTGTTATTTAGAATGTGACTTGTGAACATCTTTAGAGATTAACGCTACATGTCTGCCTGGGTGCCATACCAAAGTAAATAGTAGCGGGATCAATGTAAAGTCTACTCAACTACTCATCTACCTATCCATCCATCCATCCAGCCATCCATCAATCTTCTCATCTGTTTAACTATCCATTCATCTATTCATGTACCACATTATCCATCCTTTCTTTCTTCTGTCCAACTATCCTTCTATTAATTCACTCACTTATCTATCTATCTATCTATCTATCTATCTATCTATCTAGATACTCGTTTATCCATCCCTGCATTAATATTCCCACCTACTCATGTTTCATGCATCCATCCATCCATCCATCAACCCATCCATCCATCCATCCATCTTCTCATCTGTTTAACTATCCATTCCTTTCATCTATTCATGTACCACATTATCCATCCTTTCATTCTACTGTCCAACTATCCTTCTATTAATTCACTCACTTATCTATCTATCTATCTATCTATCTATCTATCTATCTATCTATCTATCCATCCCTGCATTAATGCATTAATATTCCCACCTACTCATGCTTCATCCATCCATCCATCTTCTCATCTATTTAACTATCCATTCATGTACCATATTATCCATACTTTCATTCTTCTGTTCAACTATCCTTCTATTAATTCACTCACCTATCTATCTATCCATTCATCCAACCTTCCATCCTCTATCCATCTAGATACCTGTTTATCCATCCCTGCATGAATGCATTAATATTCCCACCTACTTATGCTTCATGCATCCATCCATCCATCAACCCCTCCATCCATCTTCTCATCTGTTTAACTATCCATTCCTTTCATCTATTCATGTACCATATTATTCATCCTTTCATTCTTCTGTTCAACTATCCTTCTATTAATTCACTCACCTATCTATCTATCTATCTATCTATCTATCTATCTATCTATCTATCTATCTATCTATCTATCTATCCTTTCATCCTCTATCCATCAATCTATCCACCCATCTAGATACCTGTTTATCCATCCCTGCATTAATGCATTATTCCCACCTACTCATGTTTCATCCATCCATTTATCCATCCATCCATCCATCCATCAACCCATCCATCCATCTTCTCAACTGTTTAACTATCCATTCCTTTCATCTATTCGTGTACCATATTATTAATTGTTTAATTCTTCTGTCCAACTATCCTTCTATTAATTCATTCACCCACATTTCTATCTATCTATCTATCTATCTATCTATCTATCTATCTATCTATCTATCTATCTAGCTATAGATATCTATCTGCTCATCCATCCTTTCATTCCTTTATCAATCTAATCATCTCTCTACATCTACATCTGTTCATACAATACCTAGTTGCAATACCAAAGTAAATAGTAGGGGGATCACTGTAAAGTCATGGTTTTAATAAAGGCATGTTCAACATGCGTGAGATTAACATCGTCGTGGATTTCAGAGTTCTGAAAAGCAGGGATATTTCAGACAAGTCATCTAGTGGATGTTGCTTTGAATCTCTCAGATGTACACAAAGTACACAGGCGAGCATGTTAACAATACCACTTGTGTTGCCACCGCTTCTGCATACATATGATGTGTCATATATAAACCGGCCTGTGCTCTGCTTTCTATTCAGGATTTGGTCTCAGACTCCTGTGTTAATCGTTTGGCACTCTGCAGTCTGCATACATTTTCCTGATTAGATTTTGCCTCGGGCCAGAGAGGATGCTGGGGGAATAGAGGGAAAAAAGCAGCCATAGTAATTTCACTCATAAAATCAAACCTTTCCTAAAGAAAGTCATTCTTATCTCTTTGGTATTTAATTGGGAAGGACGGCACTATCATTAGAGGGCACTGGAAATTGCATTATGCAATTTTCCTTTAATAGCCTTGACAAGAGGCCCTTGTCACAAGGAGAACAGAAGGCGCTGATTGGTCGCAGAAATCAACCCCTCGGATCTGTCTAAGCCTCACAGGTCTTATTGTATTCCTGGAAAGAGACTCTGTTTCTTTAAATATGGCAATGTTCTGCTCGTTTACAGCACAAGTGCTCCACAAAATGTCAAATGGCCCTCTGTGGGAATATATTTACATAACACCTCTCTACTCTGCGCCCCTGCCAAAGAGGGCCAATTAAACGTAAAATGCAGGACGTATGTGGTAAAGCAGGTCTGAACGCTAATAATCATTAGTTATTTAATCTTATACAATTTTTGAACGGAGGCCTGGGGGGCTGTGACTTGAGTCGCAAAAGAAAAAGGATTGAGAAAATGTTCAGTTGAAAGAAGGCTTTGTTTTTCTAGGTTGTTAAGGAAGTGGAAAATATACGACTTGCTTATTTCCCAGCGGGACAGAATGTCAAGTTACAAAATTGTCGGAATGAAAAAAACAGCCAAGGGCGGCGAAAAACACGGAAACTCGCCGATTACAAACAACGCCACTTTTTGCTCCAAAATATATGAAACCAAACGTTAGTGCGTATTGCATTCTAATTATAATGTTGGTCTCATGGAAGCCGGCAAGACCTGGATAAACATCTGATAATGACTGTGTACAGCTGGCTGCACTACCTGCCCGAGCTTGTTATGAAAGTTTACTGAGCCGTATCTTCAAATCACCTGTCAGCTTGTTAACTCAAGCAAAATGTGTCTGCTCGAGCTTGCTTTCTTTCGTCCCGCAAATATAAATAAATCCTTTGATTAGTGTTTGTAAAACCCGCATGCTTCGTAAGATGCTGTTCAGTATCGGACACGCCGTCTTCCGTCACAAACCCGGGTGCAGTGACTGAGCTACAAGAAACACGACTCCCGGTTTGTGTGCCGGCCACTTAGCGTGCGTGTTTTACAGCCGCTCTTAAAAGGCCCGGTGGATTGGCAGCAAGTGAAACAGAGGTGTCATCTCCACGTGATGCATTCCAGTAGCGTCCCACCCTCATCACAAGGCTTTCTTACCATCAGGCTTGACGGATGAGCTTTAATAGCTACCTGTCTCTTTGAAAAGCACAGGTCAAAATATTAATTTGAAGACAGAGATTGGGGGCTGGAGAGCAGCAGAATGACAGAAATAGAGAGATACAGACTGAGGCTCTTGAATATTCTTGGCAGAAGCTGCTTATTATATGTCCTCATTACGGCAACCTATTAAAGCAGACAAGCACTGATGCTAAGGTTATTGGCATGCATTATTATTGATACTAGCGCGCTGCACGCTGAGAAACGTGGCAGCGGAAGGGGGAAAAATGTGTCATCTCCACGGCAACAGATTTAATGAAATATTTCTCGTCAATAATGGCTAACACAATTACACTTCGGTCATAAACCCATGAATCAAAGTGATGTGTTTGTGTGCTGTATCTGGTGTACGAGAGTGTGTTATTACATCGGTATTACAGTGCCGTAAGGCAGGGAAGGGAAAAAAAATACACAGTTTTTCTGGTAAACGGAATGCAGAAACACGAGATTTTTAGATGTGTTCGGAGTTATTATGTAATTCATTTCCAATTATTATCAAGCCCAAACCAACCACAGGGTAAACCGAACCAAATAACATCAGACTATATCATTTGCATAGTGTAACCCTTCTGAGTCATCAGCAGGATGTAATTGCTTTCCTGAATCGTTGACTGGAATGCTAAAAAGCATGCGCATAGCCGAGCTAAGGCGTGCGCCCGAAACGACACAATGGCGGCCTAGAAATGGTTTCGGATGTGAACTAGGACAAATATATTTATACTGAACGGATATAGTAATGCAACGCTGGGCAGCACGGTTATTAATGCGCTGGTTTATGTTTGAGCTTTGCAGACTGTTCAGACGTCCAGCTGCTGCTGCTGCTGGAGCTCCTTGTGAATCGCCCTCTGTGTGTGCAACCTCCATAAAAAGCTAGGAGCAGCAGGATATCAGCCTCTCGAGCTGTCCGTCTTTATTTCCCCAGAACGAAGTGGGCAGTAAATCATACGTTCGGAATACATGCAGATAACCAGCAGCCCGCCGCTGGATCCTGATCCTTCGATATATCAAGCTTTTCATGTTTAAATGCCTCTAATTCACCTTTCACAAGGCCGACCCATTTCGAGCGCCGCTCTCTTTCCTGCACGACGATGTTTTCTCCAGGAGGATAGGAACTAGGAGGAAACTTCCAATTGAAAGCGTCTGCCTGGAAAAATCCTTGTGCCTGATCTCAATTACTGAGAAAGCGCTCTCACCCGCTTGTTAAATTTGTGATTGTCTTTCATGTGCCAAGAGCAACAGTGCAAGATCTAAGCCTAACCCATGGCAGGTTGCTCAAGACGCACAGGGCGGCGTCTAATCCCGCTGCTTCCTGCGCGCCTCTTTATTCGCCTCTGTCCAGTCTCCGACTTGAGCTTTCTTTCTTCATGATTTATGTTACGTGGTGATATTTTATTGGTCTGCTGCGTCCCAGGTGACTCTCATACCAGTCCAAGGCTTTCCGTATTGCTACGAGTAGCGCCAGGCACCCTAAAGCGATCCCAACACCTGTGCTTCTGATGACTAATTTGCAAACTTTTGAACAGCAGTAGGTCTTGGATGGAACATCTTGGTTCGCAACATCAAATTCTTCCAGAGACGTACAAAACAGCGCTTTATAATCCTAATTTACAAGCCGGCCCGTGTAAGTCGTTAACAGTCTCGTACAAAACAACCGATACTAATACGGTAAAGGAATTTATGGCTTTCTGTTCGCAGGATGGTTCAAATTAGAGAGCTGGTGATACACAGTGATAAGAGGAGCTGAAATAGCTCAACAGTTCGCCTAATGCTATATCGGTATTCCTGGGGGCAGCGTAAAAACCGCGTAGCCTACATCATCTGTTTAAATACGGACTTTCTCTAACCAAACCGCGAAATACTTGCAGCGTAATATCACACCAAATATAATACAAATAACCTCATCACAGTATTTTCTTTCATGTCCCAACCCTGTTACTTGACCGATATTATATTATAATAATACACCAACGTTATATATTTGACATCAGGCATAACAAAGTCCAACAAATCCTGTATCGTGAGTACAGGATATTACATCATGGCTGTAATTATCCTAATCACACAGTCATGGAGCATATGGGTGAAGAGCCATAACAGATTAATAGCAGATGGATTTGTTTTTTTTCAAAGCTCGAGTGGGAGAAGTTAAGTTTACTCAAATGTTTCATGGAAATGAAGGGCCTCAGGTAATCCTGTTGTTCAAGCAACAGTAACTCTATCTCTAACTGCAATAACTCAAGGCAGCCTTATTACACATCAGTGAACTTGGGTTTTGTGTTTTACAACGTATCGAGCATTTGTGTGTGTGTGTGTATGTGTGTGTGTGTGTGCTGTACCGTTTATTGAGCGTTCAGCTCAAATATTTGCTTAAAGTTACACAGCACACTGCTAAGTCATTTTTAATCATTCAGAAATTACACTAAATCCTTGTAAAGACGCCTACTGCTCTCTAGATGACTAAAAACTAAATGATATCAATTATCTAGCAAGTAAAAGCTCCGGCATGCTGCTCGCTGCCCAGTTACTAGGAAACCTCACTTATTAGGCCAGAAAGTATAATAAAAAATAATTAATAACACATGGCGAGCTAGTGAGAAAAAGTGCACTAATACAAACAGAAATGCATGCATACTGTAAATTCCTGTACAGGGAATGACTCATTATCACACAATCATTCTGCTAATACTTATAAAAAGCAAAAAAAAAAAAAAAAAAGATCAGCAAATCAACAAGCCAGCATTTTCACTTGAGTCAAACCTGCAACTCGGGATGACAGACGTTCAAGAAGGAAAAACAAGAACAGAAAGGCAACATGAGCTCAGAATTCCTGCTCGGATTGTCTAGGTCTGAACCACGAAGGAGAAGCGGCACGTGACGGCAAATCGCACAGCTGCTCACGGATCATAAACAAAACAGCACTTCTGTACAGTACTTTAAAATGTATAATGAAGTACCAGAAAAACTGGTATAGCAGTTAATAGTTGGACCCCCCCAGTGGGATCTCGGAGGGAACGTTGCACAGTCCTCACGCGAATGCATTTCTGAGGCCCCAGCATTGAATTCCAGTGTTACTCGAGGCAGCGTTGCACGCCTATCACGTGAGAAGATTCTTGCCAGCAGACACTGCTCACGTTCACCCAGAGTCTTTTTACGGCCACTGTCAGAAGTTCAAGTTTTGAAAGTTTGAAACACTCATATGTGAAAATCTAAACTTTGCTTCTACCTCCAAAATGCTACAACCCATCACACAAGCTCTGACTATTAAAGCGGGCTGAAAAAGGCAAAATCGTGATAACTTATAGTCATTCTGGCAGAAGCTTGACCAATGACGTGTATATGTGCCATTGCTATGTATTTTGTTGCAGTCGAGGCCCATGGCTCATGGT
>JAOTRJ010000055.1:18340901-18365320 GCA_028564905.1 Leptodoras praelongus
CAATGTAAATAGTCATGAAAATAAAGAAAACGCATTGAATGAGAAGGTGTGTCCAAACTTTTGGCCTGTACTGTATGACCAGTCGCTACTCTAATCAAACAGGCGTCTGAGAAATAAGCATATGACAATTGCCAGGTCACTCTGTTTAAAACCCTTAAATCCAGTACAAGACTTAAAGTTCCACAGTAAGTAACGCGTTTACCGCACCACTGGTTTGCTGTTTTCCATTAGACCCTTATTTGTGATCAGAGTCACAAACCCGGCTGACCACAAGTGATCTCAAGTGAAGCCTGCAAGATTAAAGCCATGCATGTGACACTATGATTGTATGTTTAATAGATGGGTGACTTAAAATGCTTTAGATTTGGATATGTGTGGCAGTATGTGTGCTGTCAAAAATGTTTGACCTTGGGCTCCCGAGTGACGCAACGACAACGCGTTCGCCCTACCATCCGGAGATTGCTAGTTCTATAGCTGCCTGTAGCCGGGAGCTCAAAGAGCAAGATTGGCCGTGCTGTCAGGGAGGGAGGGGCAGCATACGTTCTCCCCCATGTCAATCAGAGCGACACTGTCCAATCACGGGTGTCTGTGAGCTCTGTGGGTCAATGGCTCAATGGCTTCACCCTCCTGGACTGGCAGTTCATTGTGTGACAAGGGGGGAAGCACTGACAGGTGGGAATTGGAGACGACTAAATTAGGGAGAAAAATTGGGGGAAAAAAAAAAAAAACGTTTGACCTCAACTCCATGCACTCCATGTTCAAGCACTGGAGCTTACCTATTATGTATCGTGTATTGTGAAGGTGTTGAAAGAACCAGTCAAGGACAGAGATGTTTCAATATTGACATGCTTGATATAATTCCAGTTAAAGACTCGATCCTTATTGGTAAAATCACCAGAAGCGAAAGTCATGTGTTGATAAAGCAAGTTTGAAGATGCTCTTTTTCCAGTAACACAAATGACCACTTTTGCTTGTTGAGTGATCACCCTTGGCAGTTTGCAAAGAACTTGTTCAACTGTTATTAATCAACAATAATTAAGGATGTAGAGATTAAGGTTGTATCTTTCAGATATACTAGTGCTGTCACATGACGAACCATGAATAAGCTGCCAGGGCTGAGCTCTCACGGTGCCACTTTCCAGCCACTTTCCTTTCTGCCGTTTGGTTGTGCGAGTTCTTTATCACAGCCTCACTGGTGATCACTGAAGGGCGACGCCTCTTTGTCTCTTCCCTTTTTCATCACTGTGCCATGTTGCTTTCTACAGGTTCCTGGTGAGCTTTATGGTGGATGCTCGTGGCGGATCGATGCGAGGCAGCCGCCACAATGGGATGCGCATCATCATCCCACCACGCAAGTGCACAGCCCCGACTCGCATCACCTGCCGCCTGGTCAAGCGACACAAGCTTGCCTCACCACCACCCATGGTGGAAGGAGAGGGACTGGCAAGCCGTCTGGTGGAGGTGGGCCCGGCCGGAGCCCAGTTCCTCGGGTAGGTCATGCTATTCTGCCGTTTCTGTTTTCATTTCTTCTGTACTCCCATTGCCATAAAACCCATCTGTGTTTGGAGTGTCTGATGGCTAGGCATTTCAGCAGTGAGATTAGTGTCAAGCCAGCCTCTGATACTTGATAGTAATGCTGCAGTGTATTGCAGAGCTCAGTGTAGCCCACTTCATTTGCTATTTGCTATCCCAGTGATGTCATCCTCCAAGCAGATGAGTGAACTTCCCTTGATCATGTGAGCAGCAACTTAGAAAAAGTCAAGATTTCTGAAGGAGCTCCACCATAACGGATGCACAGTACTGACTAGAATATGTGGAGAGGTTTAGAATTCTAACTAGTTGAACTGACTAAATGAAACGCTAATATTCCTGCAGCAATGACGAACTGTTTTGTGTTCCTCCTTTTTGTTCCTCTAATTGCTGCATGGATGTTATTCAGTAAACTCCATCTTCCCCGAAAACTCCCCCCTCTTAATGAGGGCGAGAGCTTCGTTAGCCGAATCCTGCAGCTTGGGCCTCAAGGGACAAAATTTGCTGGGTAGGAGTGTGCCGCTGAGAAAAGACAACACTGCTCTTGGTTGAAGCCATTGTTGATTTTATTTTGTTGGGTTGTTTTACTTTCCAGTCAACCGTTTCTTTAAGGCTTTCAGCCGACTAGTGAGGTCGCTGAAAGCGGATCATGCTCGCTGTACTGTGCTTGTTGGGCATGTTATCTGCTGCTCTTATAGCTGCCAATGCCACGTTTTGCCCATGTTTGACCAAACTCAGACTCCCACTGTGCCATTCCATGTGGGAGATGGATTCATTTGCTCTTTTCTTTCTGGAGAAGGTATCATTCTTCTTGCAGTTTCAGAGAAAGGCATGAGAGTCAACACTGTACAGAATTATAGATCTAGGAATAAAGTGCATTACTTGATACCATACCATACATTATAGTGTTGATCTTTATTATCCTGTAATATCATGAAATGCAAAAGTACAGGATCAAAATTGCTGGAAATATACTGAAAGTCAAAAGTTTTTCAAGACCCTATTTCTTTTAAAGAAGCAAATCTGTTTGTTTTAAACCTTTTTAAACCTAATTAAGCCAATGAAATCCTCTAACTAGGCATTTCTAGCACCCAGCATGCACTTGTCTTACAGTTGATATAGGCTTAGCTGGTTTATCCACCAAATGCCTGGGCTATTTGAACAAGCACTCATACTCTATTTAAAGGTATACTAGATGAGAATTGGTATTTTTAGCTTGTGTGGTCCCCCTACAGATAGTGGAATGTAATTCCCTTTTCCAAAACTGTCGTAAATACTAATCTCACTTTGAGGTCCCCTCATAGGCTGAATTCCAAACGGAGTGCACTGCAGAGAATGTGTGTAATTGAATAGCATGTTGCTGGTGACCTGAAATATAATAGGCCATCTTGCACAGTGTAATTTAATACAAGCTAGCTGACATAGGCTGCAAGTTTGCAAACGTTCAAGGCTTATTTGGCATAAGATTGGCAAAGACTGACCAAACTTTTTGCCGTGAGATGAAGTTACTTCTTTGCATGCTTATCTGAAATAGGACTGAGATTAGATGACTTTAGGTATTTGGAAAGGGATGGCATCAATAAGTTACAGTCTACGGTGCTATCTTTAAAAAATGTATGTACTGATTAAAACGTGTTAATATGTGCAATGTTTTTCAAGCATTGCGGACACTAATCTAGTGAAACATAGACCAGAGACAATGTGCTGCTAACACCTAAATATAACATATATGAATGCTAGGGGATGCATGTGGACATAGACCAACTAGTCCACAAAATTAACAAACTTGGATTCCACTAGCACAAAGTGAAACTTAACTTATTAACCAGTTCTGATGGCCGAGTGTATAATCTAGCAAGGGCTTTCTTGGCTCATGATCCAAAACTAGGGCAGGGGTGGCTCAGTGGTTAAGGTGTTGGTTTACTGAATAGAAGGTTGGGGGTTCAAGCCCCACCACCACCAAGCTGCCACTGTTGGGCCCTTGAGCAAGGCCCTTAACCCTCAACTGCTCAGTTGTATAAATGGGGTAGATGTAAGTCACTCTGGATAAGAGTGTCTGCCAAATGCCATAAACGTAAATGTAAAACTAGCAAGCCAAAAACTCTGTAGCCTCTCTCTCCTTTTCTCTTTTCTTGCTTCCTCCGTTAATGTCCTGTTTTGGCCTTTTCACCTTTGCCATGATTTATGTATTGAGAATACTGACCTAGCTAAACACCGATAATTGTTTGCGATGTGTGATTTAGGGTTATAAAGAATTAGGTTGTGTGATGTACTATCGTTCGTTAAGTGTAACAGGAAATCGTGGCCGCTGCAGCCAAGTTACGTAGTGCTAGATCGGGGTTAGGGTTAAGGCCACGTAGCCGTAAAGTTAGACATGCTGTTGTCGTGATTTCAAATCAGTGTACCATCAAAATCTAATTTGAAGCTGTTGTTTTAAGGTAAAATCTTACATAATACAGCTTTTAGATAGATACTCAGTCCATTGAAGATAAGTCTATATCTTTAGGGAACGCTTATTTAATATTTTCTGTATTTAATTGATATTCTGTATCTGAACCTATATGTATTAAAAAAACTTCTGACTGGCAGTATATATATATATATATATACATATATGAATCTTTTCATGGTACCTTCTCTGGGGTTATACATTGAATGTAATTTTCTGTTTTCTCATGACTCAGTGTGACCAGTGCCTTGCTTGTCTGTATCTAAATGTCACTTTATATTTATATAAAAATGCATCTATTTTACAATGCTAGCTTTAACTTTAACTATATTGTTTGACCATTTTAACTAAATTACTAATAAATCCTAAATTGTAAAAAAAAAAAACCTTCGGTTTTAACCTATAAATTACTAATTAAGCCACTGCATTAGTTTCTCAATCCTCACACTACAGTACCCCTGCCCTGCATATCTTGAAGGTTTCCCTCCTCTTATATAACTTATATAAACGCAGTTCAGATTGTTAATTAGCTGATGAGTTGAATCGGATTATTTGAGAGCAGGGACAACAGCAAAATGTACAGGGTGGTGGTACTCCAGGACAAGAACTGAGAAACCCTATATTAGATATATTATTTTTTTTTTAAAGAAAAACTTTCTTTCATAATTTGATTTAGTGCCCTATTTGAAAAGTCTGGAATGTTGCATTCGATCAACCTTTTTATTTGTTTGACTTTTTGCAACTCTTTACAAGTACGGGGGTATAAATCACAAAGTATTGATTGCTGGTGGACATTAGTATAAATGCCTATGTGTATATTAAATAATAATTACTTGCATATAAATGCTCTTATTGTCAGGTGTACCAAGTGGCCCTCTTTTGCACTGCTGAAGTATGCCCCACGCATACGCTCATCAGTCATTTATCAGTAGAAATGTCTCTTTAAAAGCATAGTCAGCTCTTAGTGGGGTATGATCTGTCCTTGCAGCCCTGTGATAGTGGAGATCCCTCACTTTGGTTCCATGAGAGGGAAGGAACGGGAGCTGATCATTCTTAGGAGTGATAATGGAGAGACTTGGAAGGAGCACCAATACGATTGCAAGACCGAAGCCCTTAATGAGCTGCTTAATGGCATGGATGAAGGTAGGACATCAACAATACACAAAGAAGTTATTTACATAAATTATTTACATATAATTACAATGGGTTTATAGTACAATCAGGAACACTAGCACTTAAATTCATATAAATGTGATTAAAACTAAATCAGCTGGTGGAAAATCTGTGCTATTTATTTGCCTTAATTGCTTATAAGCAGTGACAAACGACAGAAGTACAGAGTATAGAGCTGCTCAAAAATCAGCTGTTGCAAGTCCAAGTCAAGTCTCAAATGTTTGCGTTGTCTGGACGTTTAAGGTCTTGCCACAGCATGTCAATGGGATTCAATTCAGGACTTTGACTCAGCCACTCTAAAACCTTAATTCTGTTTGGAGCCATTCTGAGGCATTTATTAGTTCACTTTCCTGCTGCATAACCCAAATGTATGTGAGCCTTACGTTACGAACTGATGGATGGAATTCTCCTCCATCGTTCCAAGTCACCCAAGTCCTGCAGAAGCAAAGCAAGCCCAGATCACCACATCACCATGTTTGACTGTTGGTATGATGTTCTTATAGTAGAATGTGTTATTAGCTTTATGCCAGATGTAACAGGACCCATGTGTTCCACATTTGACTCATCAAAAGTCTTGTGGGTCATGGAGATGTTTTTTTGGCAAATGCAAGACAAGCCTGCATGTTCTTTTTGTTCAGCAGTGGTTTGCATCTTGCAACTCTCCCATGGATGCCATTTTTGCCCAGTGTCTTTCTTATTGTGGAATCATGCACAATAATGTTAACTGAGGCCTCCAGTTCTTTAGATTTTGCCTGGGTTCTTTTGTGACCTTTTGGATGTGTTGTCAATGCACTCTTGGTAAAACTTTGGTAAGCCAGCCACCCCTGGGAAGGTTCAGCACTGTTCCAAGTTTTTTTCATTTGTGGATAATGGCCCTGACTGTGGTTTGCTATAGTCCCAGGACCTTAGGGCCAAAAATTGACAGGCCTTGGATAAACAGTGTATGAACCTCAAGATCAACATATGTACCCTGTAACTGGGAAGACCTAAGTCCAGGGACATCTGTGACCATGGGCGGTCAAGAACGGGGATGGAGTGGAGATGCCATCTCTGAAAGTGTCTCTTAAATAGGCCGTCTAGCAGGTGTATCTCTAGCAATCAGCTGAGGAATTTTGTGCGTTGCCCAGAAATATTGCATGGCCTCTTATGCTGGGGCCATGTGCATGTGTGAAGTTGCAGCAAAAAAATATGAAAAATAAGATAAAGATTGTTCAAGAGTCCCAAATCCTGAGTACAAGTTGAGTCCCAAGTCTTTTGAGGATGAGTCTTAATTCAAGTCTCATGTCAGTGTCTGCGACCTACATGCAACAACTCAAATTCGAGTTCCCATCTCTCACAAGTACCTTCAGAAGCAGTGAGCCACTGAATGTGCATTTTTAATAAGTACAAAATATTCATGTGTAAAGCTGCTAAAGCTCTGTCTTTTCACAAATAACAGGATATAGATTTTACAAAGATTGGTGCTAGAAATAAAATACTGAGCAGCAGTTCTGTTGGCAGATAAGAGTGGCCAGCCTTGTTAGAGCTTATGGGAAGCTTTACTCTGACAGGAAGTCTACAGTAACAGATCCGGCAATAATTTTCTTCAGTTATCTTTAACTGTCCAGTTTTTAATAACTCTGTGCCCAGTATAGTCTCAGACTCCTATTCTTGGCTGAGAGGATACCAGTTGTAGCCCATTCATCTAAAGATTTGGCATGTGGCACATTCCAAGGTTTTCTGCTTACCACTGTAGTAGAGTAGCTATTTGGGTTACTATTGCCTTCCTGTCAGCTTGAAACAGTTTTTTCACACAATTCTGTGTGTCTGTGTGAATAAATTCTCTACAGACTGCAGTACATTACATGAATGAGCAAAAGTACAATTAATGTACTGTATATTTTATCCATACATGTGTCAAGCACAAAATGAAAATTGCACTTGGTTTGTCCCTAAAGAACTGGACAGCATGGAGGACCTGGAGAAGAAACGCATCTGTAGAATCATCACTAAAGACTTCCCACAATATTTTGCGGTGGTGTCACGGATCAAGCAGGAGACTAACCATATGGGTCCTGAGGGAGGGGTTTTATTCAGCATGACTGTTCCTCAAGTCCAGGCATCTTTCCCTGAAGGAGCTCTCACCAAGAAGATCAGGGTTGGCCTTCAGGTATGCAAACCCTTACCCATCAAGGCAGAGTTAATACAGTTCTGTTATGAGCATTTGAAGATATTATTGCAAGAACAGATTACAATAGATATGTTTATATCCTTACTACAGCAAGAACCTCCCACCAGACACTATCAGGAGAATGAAGCATCTTTACTGTGGAAGGAGCTGTGGAATATTTAGAGATGAAAGACACTAATTATGTGAAAGCCAGGAGAGATATCACAAATGAGCAGGGACAGGTGCTAAGTGGCACAACAGGAAAGTGTTCACCCTATTGATAGGAGATGACAAGTTCAAATCCAAGATTTGGTACATAAGTGAAAAAGGATTAAAAGATAAAATGGCTGGCTTCATGTGTCTTGGAGGAAGCATGTGTTAGCCTTCATAACGTGGGATGAGAGAGAGCTAGCTAGTGGGTGGTGGGAATTGGCAAATGACCAAATTGTGTGAAACAAGGGGAGAAACAGTGAGGTAGATCATTAAATCTAATAAAATCCACATTTCTGCTTACCAATGTTTACTTGATGAAGTGAAATAAAAAAGGTTCCAGTAAAGTACCAGTTATCAGCTGCTTGCTCTCTTCTCAGACCCAGCCAGTCCCAGAGGAGACAGTGAAGAAGATCATAGGCAACAGAGCCACCTTCAGCCCAATAGTGACAGTGGAGCCACGCCGAAGGAAGTTCCACAAACCCATCACCATGACCATCCCTGTGCCTCCTCGATCAGGGGAAGGCATGAACAATGGCTACAAAGGAGATACAACACTTTGCTTACGCCTTTTGTGCAGCATCACAGGTGAGATTGATCCATTGCTTCTTTACATGCCGTTGATGGCTCATGTAAAAGCTTTCATACCGCGACTTCCTCATTTACAGCTTTTGGTTGATGGGTTGATGTGTCGCACATTTTCTTTGGCATACATGCTTACGAGGGCTCTTCCACAGGTGGCACCTCCCCAGCACAATGGGAAGACATTACTGGCACTACTCCTCTTACCTTCTCCAGTGAATGTGCCTCATTTACTACCAACGTATCCGCCAGGTATTTGGCTCAGGATTCATTATGCTTCAGAAAAAAATATCACAAATCATGTATCAACTTCCATCTGCCTGTCTAGAGGAAACAGACTCAACAGCAACATTTATAGGCTTCAAGGCTTCATCCTTTTTTTGTAAATCACAGAGAATGCCTGTATTTATATCTTTGTTTCACAGGTTCTGGCTTGCAGACTGCCATCAGATTCCGGAGACAGTATCTTTGGCCACTCAGCTCTACAGGGAACTCATCTGTGTGCCCTACATGGCCAAGTTTGTAGTGTTCGCCAAGATGAATGACCCTGTGGAATCCAATCTGCGATGCTTTTGCATGACAGATGACAAAGTTGATAAGACCCTGGAGCAGCAAGAGAACTTTGAGGAGGTGGCCAGAAGCAAAGACATTGAGGTTGGTCATTCAACAACAACCAAAAAAAAAAATAATAGTGCTGCTCCTATTGACTTGACTTTTATTCTGTCTTAACAGATATTGTACCATTGTATTGGACATAAACGGAATGAAACTGAAATGCCTTGTTTAATTTCATCTCTTCAGACTGCACACAAACCGTATAACAGGACTTTCACATGGCTAGTTAACACATTTTTGGATTTTTTACAGGTTTTAGAAGGAAAGCCTATCTACGTGGATTGCTATGGCAATTTAACACCTCTGATTAAAGCTGGACAGCAGCTGGTTCTTAACTTCTATGCATTTAAAGAGAACAGACTGCCGTTCTGTGTAAAGGTAATCTAGTTTGTTCTATTTTCAACTTGTAAACAGTACATAGAAAGTATTCTATAGAGATTACGCTTTTGCACTGCATGTGTGGTGGCCTGGGAGTTTTTTTTTTCACAGGTTATCCCAGACCACCAAATATATGCTAATCTAACTTTATATAACAGAAATGTCACTACAGCTACAATGGATTATATTCCAATTGGTCATTTGTTTAAGAGATGGGAATTCAGTAGGGGCTGTGGTCATGATTTAAGTAAAACTTATGCTTTACATGTGTTGTTCATGCTTGTCTGCTCATTCTACACTGAATTACCAAAAGGTGAGGGACAACAGCCAAGAACCTTGTGGACGGCTGTCCTTCCTCAAAGAGATTAAAAATGCAAAGGGGCTTCCCCAGACTGCTGTCTGTAATTTAAACATCACTCTGCCTGCACTGAAAAAGGTAAGGTTGTAATTATCAAGTCATTCTTTGTCATATCATGTCATCTTCATACTCAGGAAAGGTAGATCAGTGTTTGCAGCAATAAGGGATAAACTTGGTCAAAACTGCCTGAGTGTGTCTTTTATCTGTTTTGAGCTTCTCTCTGGTCGTTTCTGTGGCTATGGCTGACCAAATCAGAATTTTGATTTGGAACCATGCTTTGGCTGACGGTGCACAGGCTTATGCTTTTTTTCAGTGGTATAATTTGTGGTTGCTTCCTGTATCTTTTTAGTTAATTTTTATTTTCCGTTTCTGTTTCTTTGCTATGGCTTTGCGGTGGCTCTTTTTCTGTGCTCACAATCGCCCTTTTCACATCCTGATGTTTCTTACCCCTTGCTCTCCATTGCGTTATTCCCCGTTTCTGCAATGCATCTTGGGAACCAAAAGGATATGGACTCAGATCCCGATGAAGAGGTAATAGTCCTGTCCCCTCAGTTCCATGTGGTGTGCTGGTGATTCATTTGCTTTAGTTTCTAGGTATTTGCTCTGTGAAACCACACATTGTGCAGCTATTGCCTGTCATGGGGCTTTATTGTATGATTTGGTAAATTTGCATTGGCTTAACTCCATACACTGTAAGACCACATATATTTCATATCATTGGCAAAAATTGCCATCATTTTTATTTAACCATCCTTGTACTATGTCACATTGCTTTAAAGTTAACCTATGGCTTAGTTTAATGGTTTAAGATGGTTACCTCCATTTTTAGATGTCTATGGGGAATAAAAATAACTTTAAGTCTATAGTCCATGTTTAATATTTTTTTTTAGAAATTATTTTAATAGCATTATCAGAGCACAAATAATGAGTGTATGGTTCCCATCATTATCAGTCTTTTACAGCATAGAACTGCCCCATATAGAAATCAAATCTGTTTTATTCTTAGATGTACATAAATAATTTTGACTACAGAAATATAATTTTATATCATGGCACAGTCAGACAATTTAACGTAGTAAACTCAGGTTACAAATGAGAAAAAAAACCTCAAATTACTGAGATAAATTACTTGACATTCAGGGCTGATGAGGGAGGGAATTTATAGGACATTTTTGTTATTGTTGTTGCAGACTGAAAAGCCAGAACGACGTCATACCTTTGCATCTCTAGCCTTACGTAAGCGGTACAGCTATCTGACTGAGCCTGGATTGAGTGAGTGTGATATTTCATTAACATTTTTGGGAGACTAACATTTAAAAGATAAACGCTAACATGTGACCACTATAGACTATTTACCAATTGAAAATGCAAATGTTATATCTGCACATTCTTGCCATGCATAACAAAGTCCTCATGCTTGTTCTATGGTTTATTTTTGCATGGGTTATTATGATATTTAAGTTGCTGTGCTGTGCCTGCTCACTTTCTTAGATATTGTTCACTGTCTCTGTTCTCTTTTCTCATTGGCAAGAAAACAATGAAACTACCAATTAAATATCCATAATCAATTTTTCTTTACGTCACATATTAAGTCATAGTCTCCTCCTTTTTCATCCCCTCTTACAGGTAGTATTGCTCCTTTTGGCTTTGTGATTGTGCTGAGTTTTCATTTATTTTTTGATAAAAATGCATGGAGAGTCACGAACAGACTTTCTCTCAGATGCTTTCACAGTTTGCACTGACTTGCCTGTCACCAAGACTACAGACTCAGTCCTGCATGATGAGTTATTATGGACTTGAGACGTACTCACTTAGCCTGCTTTTTTTTTGCAATAGTACAATTTGCTAAAGAACAGAAAATATGATAGCATTTTTGTTTAGCAATATTAATTTCTGGTTTGTCAGAATACCCGAATTTGGAATGAAACTGTATTTTTCCAAACAGATAAAAGGCACTTTATTAAAATCAAGGTAGCCAGTAACAGGGAATGTAGCACATCTAAAGTCAAAAGAGAAATTGTTTTTGTCTGGGTTCTCTGCATTTGTCTTGCCATTTTGCAGTTTGTTTTATTGTCTTGTTCATTATGTCACAGTGTGATTTTTCTTTTTTGTTGGGGTTTTTTTTTGGGAGGGAGGGTCTTGTCTAAGTCATCTCCTTTGTTGGACTTAAGTTATATTATGTGTGCTATCTGTGGACCATGGATCACAGTGAAGCTTCTTTTTTTTGGCTCTTCATCATTCAACTCATTGTACCACCATGAAAGCATTGTTCTTCTTTCTCCCATGATACAAGCACCACTGACCAATTTTTCCCTCTGGTCTCTCTGTTTCTCAACCATTTTTGTTGATTTTGTGTTGGATTTTAATTTTTCTGTTTAAAGAAACAGTTGAGCGAAGTACAACAAGAACACTGCCTGCTGGTTACCCTCACAAACCTGTCTTTTCAACAAGATCTTACCAGGCATGGTCGGCTGCTCCTGTTACCATCCCTGGGCAAACAAAATGTGGACTGGGTTCCCTCTCCAGCTCACCTTCCAACACGCCATCTGCTTCGCCATTAAAGTCAGTCTGGTCCATAACCTCTGCTTCTCCACTCAAGTCCACCCTGGGAACTACAAATGCATCTCCTGTAAAGTCTGTTAGTGATATAGCATCGCCCATTAGGACATACAGATCTATCTCGTCACCTATAAAAACTGTTGTTCAGCAAGGCCAATACCCATCTCCAGTTTCTAGTGGTTTTACGTCTTCATCTTTTAAAACTGGCACAGATCCTGTGTCGATTAAGGGACTCGCTGCTTCATTGTCTTCAAGACCTATCTCTGTAACAACACCTGGTTCTATACTTGATAGAACATTCACCACAGTGACCCCCCCTGAATCTCCAAAGTCAGTCGCAAATTTGTATACTTCAGCTTTGTCACTCCGATCAGCTCTTACTTCCACGAGTACTACAGCAACACCCACATTTAAAACCTTAACCAGTCTGTCGTCTATGAAAACTTCTCCTGATCGAGGTATAGTCTCCAACGGGACAATCCTCTCATCGTTCTATTCACCAGCTGGCCCTACTGTTGCCTCTGCTGAACCAGTCCTTCTTAATGGGTCTGTGTCACCAGTCAAATACCCCTCCTATTCTTCTACATCGTCCCGTCTACTCTTAGACGGAACTAGCAGTTTGCAGGAAAGGATACAAGCTACAACGCAAGCAGCTGCTTCCAATGTTAGTGCAGCTTTTTGTGAGGCTGAAAAAACTCTAACTGGCTATTCTTCATCAAGCTATGACACAATAAAATCCATGTCATCTCCTCTCAGATCAAATGTGTCAAATTCATTGTATGGCTCCTATAGAGCCCCTGGTCCTTCTGGTACCCCACTATCAACTAGTGCTATGACTGTACCAGTTTTTTCTTTAGTGAATGTTTTCCCTGAGCCCCAAGAAAAGAAGATGCCAGACACAGTATCATCTGTACCTCAGACAACCTCTCAAACTCCATTTACCCCCAGATCTAAACCCTCAAAACCACAACTCTTTATCCCTTCAGCAGCATTTAAAACAGCATCTGCCTCGCAAATGTCATCAAGTCAAGATATATTGCGGGATGTGGCAGACATGAAAGAAGGTCTTATAAAAATGACTGCAATACTGCAAACTGATGCCAATAACGTATCAAAGACGTATCAGTCTCAAGTTACCAGGGAATCTAAAATGGAAGATGAGGAACCTTACAGTTTAGTTGAGAAGGTTAAAGAAGATCTTGTTAAAGTTAGTGAAATCCTCTCTAAGGATGTACTGAATGAGATAAAAGTCTGCACTAGGGATAAAGCATCTGAGGATGAGTGGGAAGAGTTCACTAAAGATGAAATCGAGGAGGCTCAACAGAGTGTCCTGAAATCCCATCCTACATTCGAATCCACCCTCCCAGTTAGACCACAGTCGGTGCAAGACAAAGACCTGAATTTAGCCAAGGTGGTTGACTACTTAATGAATGACATTGGTGCTAGTTCACTTTCAAAAATTGCTGGTGAAAAGAGCAAATACAATGAAATGAAGGAGGGGGAGGAAAAACAGAAACGTACATTCAGATCCGAGCATAAACTCAAAATGCCACCTCCAGGTATGCGCACTTCTCCTTCAGAGAAAGATTTATGCAAATTCACCGACTCATACAGTGGTACAGATGCAATTTTGGAATCCCCTGATGACTTTTCCCATGATCAGGATAAAAGCCCACTGTCAGACAGTGGTTTTGAAACCCGAAGTGAAAAGACTCCTTCGGCTCCTCAAAGTGCAGAGAGCACAGGGCCCAAACCTCTCTTTTCAGATGTCCCTATTCCCCCGGTCATAACCGAAACCAGAACAGAGGTTGTGCATGTCATCAGAAGCTATGAACATCCCGAGGAGTCCTGTGAGCCCCTACTGGAAGAAGCTGCCACGTTGCAGTCACCTGCTTGCATTGAACCAGAGTCAGCTGCTGGCTCTATCAAAGACAAAGTAAAGGCCTTCCAGATGAAAGTCAGTTCTGAAGACGATTCAGTAATGAGCAAAAGTATGTGTCTGAAAGAGGAAACTCACATAACCACCACAACTAGAATGGTCTACCACAAACCCCAGTTAAAAGAGGCAGGTTCTGACAGAATTGAAGAAACCATGTCAGTTCGAGACATAATGAAAGCTTTTCAGTCGGGGAGAGACCCTTCGAAAGAACTGGCTGGGTTATTTGAACACAAGGCTAGTAAGGATTCTATCAAAGGAGATGAATTAACACCACGGTTCCTTGACAAGGACACAAAACCCAAAGTTGAAAGAATAATCGAGGTTCACATAGAAAAGGGCAACACAACAGATCCAACAGAGGTAATAATCAGAGAGACAAAGAAACACCCTGATTTTGTATGCAAAGGCAGCCGGGGTCTGAAGGAACTTTCTAACAGAGTAGAGGGTGATTATGGAGCTCTGCAAGATGACGAACTGTTTACTGCAGAGGATGCGGTGACCTCTTTCTTAGAAACCTCTCGAGTCAATACACCTGTTTCTCAAGAGGAGGAGAGTCGACCCAGTTCTGCTCAGCTCATTGCTGATGACTCATATAAAGATTTTAAACTCCTAAGCCAGCAGTCCATTGAATATCATGATGATGAATTGTCCGAGCTGAGGGGAGAGTCATATAGGTTTGCTGAGAAAATGCTGCTTTCTGAAAAATTAGACACATCACAGTCTGACACTGAGGATTCAGTCATTAACCAGGGAAATGGCATCACTCCTGATTTAGGCGCAGAAGGATTTTATGGCCCCCAAAAAGAATCAATTTTCAGGTCAGCAAGGGAAGCATCTGACAAATTGTTCCATAAAGATCAGTATGATAAACTGACAGTGTTGCACTACACAACAGAACCTGGCAGTCCCAAACATACAGTCAGGATGCGCTTTACCCAAGACAGGCAAGATAGAAATAGAGAGAAACTTATATATGAAGATCGTGTTGACCAAACTGTTAAAGAGGCTGAAGAAAAACTAAGTCAAGTTTCACAGTTTTTTAGAGACAAAACAGAAAAGCTAAATGACGAGCTTCAATCCCCTGAGAAAAAACCTCCCATGAAAGACTTCAGAGAGACACGGTCAGGCCCAAGCTCGGTGTGCAGTAGTCCTCAGAAAACAAAGCAGAAAACTGAAGTGAGCTCTGAGGAATGGGATAAGGGGAGACAGAAATTGTTTGGTAGCATGAATGAAAGGAAAAGCGCTAGTTTGCCAAGCAGCCCAGAGAGGCGTGTCCAGTCACACTTAAATGAGGACAAATCAAAACACGATATCTGTGGTTGGCAGTCAAAGCCTGGTGATAGTTCTCCGCCAGTTCAAGTCAAGACTTCCAGAGTGAGCTCTGTTCGGCTAAAATTTGAAACAGAGGTCCAAAATCAAGATAAAAATATGCCAAGTTCACAATCAAAACCACCTGTGAAAAAACTTCAAGAAAGTAAGTTACCCGTTTATCAATTCTTTGCTGGCTCAAAGGCTTCAAAGATGGATTCCACAGACGAAGGAAAGCCTCTGAACAAATCTGCAGAGAGTGATAAAAGTAAAGTAACCTCTGGGCAAAGTTCATCTGTTAGTAAATTTGGCATTGCAGCATGTTCATCAGAAACACCTGACACCATTTTCAGCAAGTCACAGTTTGAAAAGGTCAGCAAGCCAAAAGATTACACAGATGAGAGAAGTAGTGATGCCAGTAAAGTCAGAACTGGTGAAATTGGTAAGGAACAAATTCGTAACTCCTTAAAAGATGCTAGTAGTCTTGATAAGCAGAGCGCAATCGGTGTTGATCTTAAGGGGCAGCATTTTAAAAACGAGTTACTGGTAAAATCAGATTTGACATCAAAAAAGACCCATGTAGACAGTGATGATACGCAGATGAAGACCCTTAAAAAAAAGATCACAGAATCACAGATACCTGTGAGAATGTCATCTGGTCTTCCTGATGTTGATCAAGGAAAGAAAGCAAGTGTTAAACAAGTGGAAAAGAGTCCATCACATATACCTACCTTAGCTAAAACAAGAGTTCAGGGTCGCTCAGAAATGTCTAGGGAAGAGGCTGTAACAAAGATGTTTCAAGGTTCTGAAGAGGGTGGTGGGTTCAGAGATCCAAGTTCAGGTAACAATGACACTAGCGCAGTGGGAAAGGTTACCACCGTCACCACCAGAGAAAGTTTCAAAGGACTGAAAACATTACCTGTTTATGTAAGTGTACAAGTCGGAAAACAAGGTGAGAAAGATTTAGCAGGAGGGGCGAATGGATCTGTCAGGAAAATAGTCAGTTCAGAGAGCCGAACAATTTACACAGTTAAACAGAGACAGCAAACGTCCCCTCAGGGTAGCCCGGATGATGACACATTAGAACAGATATCTTTTCTTGATAGCTCGGGGAAAAGTCCCATGACCCCAGAAACACCAAGCTCAGAGGAAGTCAGTTATGATCTCACCTCAAGAACCCCTGAATGTTTCATGGCATTCATACCAGGCAGTGCTAGTCCTATAGCTGAAGTCTCAGAAGAATCAGAGGATTCCGAGCAAGGCAAAGCATTTACATTTAAAGAACCTGCCCCAGAAAAGCTCGCAGACGCCATGCCAGCCAACAGGATTCAGGAGACCAGACAGACAAGTAAAGACAAACGAGTCGCCTACATAGAGTTTCCTCCTCCCCCTCCTTTGGACTCTGATTCATCGCAAACAGAGAAAAAACGGTCCCCTCCTTCCATAGAGATGGATACGGATATGATGGAGGTAAACCTCCAAGAGGAGCATGATAAGCATCTACTTGCTGAGCCCATAATTAGAGTTCAGCCTCCATCCCCTGTGCCTCCAGGAGCTAATGACAGTGACTCAAGTGAAGATGAATCAGTATTTCAGCCCATTCCTGTAAAGAAATATACCTTTAAAATTGATGAGCAGGACCAAGAGAAGGAATCCAAACCCAAAAAACATGACAGAAATGGCAATCATAAAGAACCAGGGATAAATGGTAACGGCAAAGCAGAGGATAATGACTATGAACAAAATGGCAATGACCAGTCAATTACAGACTGCTCAATAGCAACGACTGCCGAGTTCTCTCATGACACAGATGCCACAGAGATTGATTCTCTGGATGGATACGACTTTCAGGATGAGGACGATGGCCTTCATGACAATGATGCAAAACCGTTTGGATTTTCCAGCGACAACAGAAAAGACATTTGGGCATCAGAAAGCATGCTTAGGCCTAGTGATCGTTCTTTCAGCCAAAGTAAACTAGAAGTTATTGAAGAGGAATCACCAACTGAGGAGTACAAAAAGGTGAAAACTAAGAGTGAACCTTCTGTTAAAAAAGGCGAAAATGGAAAAGACAAAGAAAAGGACAAAAAACAATCCAAGGAAGAAGGACTGCCTGACACCTACTTTAGCTACAAGCTTGAGGAAGAGTTTAATACGCCATTTAAGACGGTTGCAACAAAAGGCTTGGACTTTGATCCTTGGTCAAGTAAAGGAGGAGACGATGAAGTTGTTGATGCTAGAATTAAAGATGATGAGCCCAAGCCTTTCGGGCTAGCTATAGACGAGAAGTCTCAAACCACTACCCCTGACACGACTCCTGCAAGAACTCCAACTGATGAAAGCACACCAACTAGTGAACCTAATCCGTTCCCCTTCCATGAAGGGAAGATGTTTGAGATGACCCGCAGTGGTGCAATTGACATGAGCAAACGGGATTTTGTTGAAGAGAGGCTGCAGTTTTTCCAGATTGGTGAGCATTTATATGGACGGAGACCTGGGAATAAAAGGGAAGGGGTCACAAATCCAAGTGTAGTCACATCACAACCACAGCAAGTAGAGCATGCACAGGTTAAGATGGATAACACCTCAGTAATATCATACAATATCATTCAGATTTGCGCTGATCGCTCGGACACTCCATCTCATGACAACATTATGGAGCCACCCTCATATTCAGAAGTCAGTTCTAATTTGTGTTCCTCTTTTAAGATAGGTGTCAAAGACACCTCTGGTGAGAATAAGGATTTGGTGTGTATGGACTGGGACAGTTTTACACTTAAAACATCACTAGCTTCAGATGGCTTCAAACCAGAAACAAGTACAGAAAGCCAATATGAGCAAAGAACAGTTTTATCAAAGACAGAGCAGAAAAGTATCCAGACACAGAACTGCAATAATAATAACAATCTACAGGCACCCAGTGTTTCAAATACTTACATGCAGTACAGCACTATAGAACAGCACGAGCACTCAAACCCAGCTACTTCCGGCTACTTTAAGCATATTCCTGAGGATTCACTCAAACCAGACTCAGATTTAGTGAGAGATGAGTGCTATGATACGAACAAGGCAAATGTAATTCCGCAGTGTCCTGAACAATGTGCTATGAACAAAGAAAACTTAATTCCACAATGCAAGGCTGTTAAAAGAAAGCCACTAAAGTCTAGGTTGCCAATACTGGAACCCCGTTCACCTAAAGGCTATAGCAGTGCAGGTACAAGTTTACAGATATCGATCAAATCGATGCCCAGCAAAAGACTAGATCCGTTCCCGATTGTGAAGCCAAAATCTCGCATCCCGGTGTTGAAGGTTAATAAAAAAGATCCTCTTAGTTCTTCTTCAGTAGGAAAATGTAGGACAAGCACATTAGTGAAAGAGAAAAGAAGAACTCGGGTATTAGCAGTTAGAAGTACATCCAAGACAGACTCACCAAACACATCAAAAAGTAAGACAAGCCAGAAGCAGGTGCAGGCCGTGGGCAAAATCGCTAACTCAAAAGCTAGTGAAACGGTAAAGCTTGTGGACTGCCATGCCAATGAAGACAAAAAGATGCAGGGAGATGATAAGGATGAAGAAAGGAGCACATCCAGGAACACCTCTTTGTCAGAAGCATCCCAGCCCTCCACTACATCCAGGTCTGCTAGAGATGTGAGAGCAGAGGTTGAGCAGGCCGGCAGAGACAGGAGGAGGAGGAGGAGGAGTAAGAGGACGGGTGGAAGTGAAGGCAGTCAGGGTGCTGGGTCTCAAGTGGCCCCCAGCGTGGAAATCGAGCCTAGTTTGTAAAATTTTCCACTTGTATGATCTTAGTTGCATGAACCATTGTGATTGCTTGTGGCGTGATTTAACTGTAGATGTCTTTTCTATCATTCTTTCACCTTTCTCTCTTTGTGTACTTGTGTCTCTTTATTATGATTTCACTCTATATGACAGTCAGCTTTACTGTAGCATGCTTATATCAGAGGGGCGCTGGACAGATCGTCGCCTATGTAGAATGTTAAGCAGTTTGCAATAGCTTGTATGAATTATTTGACTTTTTGGTCTTATCCAGAAACTTTAGAAGCATTTGAAACAATTGTCCATTGTTCATTTGTGAGTCTTGTTCATCATCATGTATCCAATGAGGTTTTTTTTTTTTTTATTATAAGAGAAATTGTAGATTAGAAGGACATTAGTCTTTGCAAGCTTTCTTTAACACCACTGACAAATTATTAACCAGAAGCCTTAAAACATTGCATTTGTCCTCTTTTCTCCTCAACATATCCAAAATGTAATTAGTTTCTGGGGAAAACTAGGTTATACCATTTTTTTTGTCATTTTATGTTAAATTGTGTTTCTTAATTGATGTTTTTTTACTTATTGCTATTTTATTTTACAAATAGGCCCTCAAAGTCCTTGCGAGAGGACAGATCTTCGAATGGCTATAGTGGCTGATCATCTTGGCCTTAGCTGGACTGGTAAGAGAAATAATCCTTAGCAACGTTTCAACCTAGAGGGTGTACTGTGATGCACACATTTATATGGCAATATGTATGCTGGGAATTGTCCTGCTTGGGTTCAGTAAGCAGTTCCATCTGATCATGCAATTCTCTTGACCTGCCTGCACGGCAGTATTATGTACACGCGTCTGGAAGAGAGACAGACTTGCAATCTATTTTTAATGTGTTGTAGAGCTGGCCAGGGAGATGGATTTCTCGGTTGATGAGATAAATCACGTCCGTGTGGAGAACCCCAACTCGCTGACAGCTCAGAGTTTCATGCTATTAAAGAAATGGGTCAGCAGAGACGGTAAAAATGCTACAAGTAAGTTCCTGCATTATGTTCTTTTGCTAGAAGGTAAACAACAGTTATGGTATGTTACATACATCATACCTCAAACTACACAGAGATACCACAAATGCACTGTAAGCTGCGGTTACAACCTCTTTACTGACTGGAACTTGTTGGTTTACCCTTTTTTATTCTATTTGTTACTAGTTTTATTAACAAAAGTTATAATTCCACTCTGTTTTTTCTACTCATATAACAAGTTCTGAAACTGAGTGTATTCTTTTCTATCCTTTTAGCGGATGCCTTAACTGCTGCACTGACAAAGATCAATCGGATGGATATTGTGACATTGCTGGAAGGGCCAATATTTGATTATGGTAACATTTCAGGCACAAGGTGTTTTGCAGATGATAACGCAGTTTTCCGGGATCAGGCTGATGGTAAAGTTTAGCCCCATCTAGCTGAACTCTGTTTCTCGTTTTGTTTTTTTCTTGAATCTTTGCAGAAGTAGAAAATCATAAAGGCTAAACACTTATTGCTCTAAATTCAAATCAAAATTCCAACTCTAAAAATTCAGAATTCCAACTCTACTCAGTTCACATTTAAACCGATGAGTACGTTTGATTCTCCAGTTGTTACTGTTGCTCCTCGTTACTCAAACTGGTGTGACTAACCAGCGTTGGGCAGTGTGATATGATTGTGTTTAACTGTATGGATTGATATAATGCATGCAGTTATGAAAATGAAAACTTAATCCCATCTTAGTGAAATGAAATCGTTATTCGGCTCTTAACGTTTCTGACTAATTGGGTTTGTAATTTCGTAGAATGTTCTAATTCCTCATGGCTGCTTTCTAATTTGGTGTTGTACGATGGGATTAACATTTGGTTCATGCTCAACTTACATAAACATTATGTTTATATGTATATACATTATTCTAAATGAAACCTAGTTGCAAAATTTGTGGTAGTTCTGTGATATTGTAATTGAATAAAATACTTAGATACATGAAAACATAATGATAGCTACATTGCTTTTAAGTAACATGCATGATTTATTCTACTCTTTCCAATAAGAACAGCCATACTGCAGTCTCATCTAGCTCTTCTGATAGCATGGTGGAATGTCTGCTTTGTTGGTTCTTGTAGAGCTTGATAGTTCTCTAGCATCCCAGCCTCTGAACCTTCCTGCTAGAGTGCCTTCTTCTGTTCTTCTGCAAAACCAGACCCGCTACTCTTCAAAGCCACCTGGCCGCTGCCACGGCAAAACTTTGTGCCTTTGAGCAGCACAGTATAGCTGCTGCTGCCTTCTCTCTTGCTATCTAGTTTCCTAACTGCACTAATAATGCAAACTCTAGCTGCAGCTCCCTACTCACTGTCAGCTCAACTCGCAGCATTGCTAACTCTGAATTGCTAGCTTCATTGACCTAACATTCATGTAACTAACCTGCATTATCATATTGTGACCTTTTTTTTCTTTTCCAAACCACGCCCTATGGTGTCCTTGATCTTCTCCCGAATTTCCCCTTCATCATTCTCTGCCTTCTTACCTGTTGTAACTGTGTTATCTCTTTGCAATATTCCAGTGCTATGCTGTTTGTTCTTTTCCCCCCATTTATATCTGAACCCCATAATTCCTCCATGGTAGGGCCACATTATTAATGTGACACACCTTCTATATCAAATCTATATTGATAAATGAATTTGATGCATATCATAACTGTTTTGCCATGTAATAGCTTTCATTCCATTACCACTGTTCCATTTTTGTTTATTGTGCATGTAAAGAAGCTCACCTAACAAATCTGTTGATCTGATAGAGGCATTTTGGAGTTGCAGTGTTGCATCCACCTCAGTCCTGCTGTGTTGTATCACTCAGGTTACCATGACATCAGTCTGGAGCTGCAGAGTCCGTCAGAGCTGTCCTATGAACCCCCTACCCCTCTCCAGCAGGACAATTTCTTTAGTGATGACGGTAGTGTAGTCTCGCCCGGTAGAACCACCATTAGACCCAATGAACTGTCCTTGGCGACCACCTCCAGAGATGCCCTCTCCCCCAATGCAGCGCCCCCTACTGTGGTAGCTGAGGATACCTCAATAGGAGGCAGAGGGTCTTATAGTCGAGAATGGGGCTCGACTGAAGACGACCTGGAGGTCCATGACAGTGACACGGTGTCTAAAGATCCAGAAGTATTCAGAGAGAGCGCTCTGCAAGAGCAGGAGGTTCCTCCCATTGGAGACCATGGGGCAGGAGAATGTGGCAGGTCTGGTTTTGAAGAAGAAGAGGGTGAAGAGATGAAACAGGAGAAGCTCAAGTCCCTTTTTAAAGGCATTAACTTGGAGGAAGGGTCAGAGAATGAGGAGATAACCAAAGAAAGAGTGCAGGCAAATCTGTCACAAGTGGAACAGGCAGAAAAAGAGATGTCTTCAATTGCAGGGGTGCAAGAAGGGCCATCCAGTGTGAGCAAGGAGGTTCTGCACAGTGATTCACAAATGCAGCAAGACAGGAGGTGAGATCTGTCATCTTTTCCCTTTTTTTATATTGAAAATGTAACATCTTTACTTCATACCCTCTAACAAGGCCCTCACTTCAGCAGACCAGGGCCCAGCCCAGGGACAAGCTCATGACCTAACTCTAATCTCTGTTTAGTCATAAACCAACATCCACTTCCCTGCAAGCTGAGAGACAGAACGGGGAACATCCAGAGCTCCAAGCCCAAGCTGGCTCATTGCTTGAGGCGCAGGAACTACCCAGTAAGGTGAAGGGCAAAGGCAACAGGGACTCCCCGATTGCCCCAGATGACACTACTGCTGGGCCGAGCACCACAGAAGAGGAGACAGCAGAGCCAAAAGCTAAGGTATTCTTGTTCATATTAATTTGCATTGAACAAAGATACCCAGAACATTGAATATTTTAGAGGCTCAAAAGGCCTCAAATGTAACAGGTAACATATGCTTGTAAAAAAAAAATAATAACATGGTGCCATTCTTAGGGTGTTTGTGGTTAGGTTTGTTAGTCTTTTCAAACACAATCAACCATTCTTGAGTTTGGTGTAGAACATTAGCTTGATTAAAGTGTCCTTTTTAATTAAACCTAATCTACATGAGTAAGGGTTCTGGGCCAACCAAAATATACTGAACTGCTTTCAGCAGGGAGCACATAAAGACAATGAGTCCAGTTCTGATGAGGAACACACAGTCACCACCAGGGTGTATCGGCGGAGGGTGATTCTGAAGGTATTTTTGTTACCAGTGCAGAGTGTGCAGTGGTCTTTGTTTGTGCACATATATATGTACGTGTGGGCATGGAGTGATGCAGTCTTTGCTTTTCTATTATAAGGTTCTCATATTTCCTTCATAAGCTATCAGCTCTATACCTTTATTTATTATCTATTAAATCTATTCTGACCCTATACTACCAATAGATTTGCATCACAGTACAGTACATCTGATTCAGTGGTACTGTAATTATTTTCAAATAATGGAATTGAAACGTGTATGATACATGTTTTTTGTTTTTTTTTTACACACTATTCAGACTGGATAAGATTTCTGTACATGTATCTGTTTAGTAATGTTTCTGGAGGATGTAATTATGATCAATTTGCATAGGATATTCAATCTCCATAAAAATGTGTCTACACAATGTAAGGGTTGTTGCCGCACTAAAAAACATACACCTATTTTTTTAATACAAAAAATGTTTTTGAAAGCACTTGCTGTAGGGTTCTGGCCACTCAAGCTGAACTTGATCATTAGTAGGTCACCATAACATGGACAGCATGGTGGCACAGTGGGTAGCACTGTCGCCTCACAGCAAGAAGGGTCTGTGTTCCATTTAGTGTGGAGTTTGCATGTACTCCCAGTGTCTGCTTGAGTTTCCTCCAGAAGCTCCAGTTTCCTCATCCAATCGAAAGACATGCACTCAGGAAAATTGGAGATACCACCCCCTAGGTATGACTGGGTGGAAATGTCTCTGTATATCTGCCCTGCGAAGAACTGGTGACCTGTCCAGGGTGTTTCCCTGCCTTCCACCTAAGGAGAGCTAGGACAGGCACCTGTGACCAATTAGTAGGATAAGCAGATTAGAGAATGAATGAATGACCCTAAGAAGTATGTAGGCTGTACTTACCTAAACACCCCCAGAAGCATCAGTGCTTGGTCCAGCTAAGTCCTTTTAAATATTGTGTATATTTGATAAACTTGGCACATTTTAAACCTGGCAAATACTATTTGGGTTTTTCTTTTAGACAATGTAAAAGAGCACTGTGAAGGAAAAACCAAACCTCTTACCCAAAATTATATTTGTCAGTCAGTCATTTTCTGTACCGCTTATTCCCAGTTACGGGGTCACGGGGGAGCCGGTACCCAGCCGGCAACTCTGAGCGCAAGGGCAGGAACCA
>JAOTRJ010000055.1:18731730-18743838 GCA_028564905.1 Leptodoras praelongus
TTCCCAAATGCTTATTGAGTGTTGTTAAAAGGAAAGGTGATGTAACACAGTGGTAAACACGCCCCTGTCCCAACTGTTTGGAATGAATTTGTAGTCTATTCAATTGAATATGGGTTGAAAAAGGATTAGCAAATAATCGTATTCTGTTTTTATTTATGTTTTACACAGTGACCAAACTTCATTGGAATCTGGGTTGTACAAAATAATTGTATACGGACTCATACAGAACTCCAAAAAAAAACAGCAATAATAAAAGTTGTAAAATCAATACGGTGCCTAATCCTTTGGTTCAGTACTGTACATCCAATTCATATATCAAATATGGATATTTGGGGCTAAATAGATACATATACAGATAACTGACTGTGTTACACCCCTAATAGATGCAGGGAATTATCCCATCCTCCCAAGACTGTCTTCATTAATTAGCAGGCAATCCCTTATGCAGAAAAACCTTTCTTATTTGCACTCTCTTGTTACACAGAAGTTTAAATAAGGCAGTGAAACTGTGAAATGGCCTGCTTTCATCTTGTGAGGTTACATTTACAGCTTTGGAATTATTGCCAGGCTTCACAGTGAGCAGTGGTTATCATCAATGGAGTACAAGTGTGCATTTATGGGTTGTTGGGAAATGAAATAAGGTATCAGCCTCTTCCTCTTCTCACCAAGTCAGTGTTGTTTTGTCTAATGTGTCTTCTTAACTTCATCTCTCAGCTGAAAACAAATCATCAACCATTACTCTGTAGCTGCACTGGGCCTCAACAAATATCTGCGTCAGGACTGTGCCAAGATCCTGTGGGGGACTTACTAGATCCCCTGGTATACCAGTATTTCTGCTACTTCAGTGTAGACATAAGATTCTAACCAAAAACCAACACAACCAAACCATAAACTAGTTTTTAAACTATAACACATCACGTACTTAGGTTGTCAAACAGTTTTGATAAGTATATCATGGTCCTTTTTTATGCTCTTGTACCCGGTTAGCACCTTTTATAGATAATGAGTGAATGAAAGTGTATCATGGCCAAATTGTACCTGGACAACTCAGCCTTGACTCAAGATTTACTGGAAGCTGTGTAATTGCAGGGGTTGAGGATTAGAGAGCAAAGATACAGTTTAACCAAGCACCACATTTATTATGTTTGGAAAAGCAGCAAAGAGGGCCCAAGGCTTTCAGGGCTGTGAGTAGATTCATTCAAGTCTGGGTAGAATTCTGTATTTCAAGTGGATGAAGATAAATGGAAGAGCTAATCATGCATATTTCTTACATGTGATTAACTAAGGAATACTAAGCATTATTCAAATAGCAATTTGTCCAGTTGGAAGTAAACAGTTTGAAGTGATTGAATGCCTGGTTTACACTGTCTGGCACTTCAGTAAGTTAACATTCACTTTTGTATGTTCACAATCCTTTTATATTGTATTGTGGTTAACTGCGTTTTCCCAACTGTATTTGATTATGACTATTTGATTAGTCTTTGGAAGAGCTGTGCAATTTAACGTACTGACAGTCCTGTATTGCTGTGCATATTGCAGCTTTACAAGCTCCTTAAATTTACATCTAAGCTTGTTAAGTAGTTATGTCATCAGTGGTTATTGCTAATGCACAACCTATATGTGGCCATATCTTGCGGCTGCACTTAGCACTTTGGATTAACATAGGCCTGACTTCCAGAGCACCTTTATTTTTCACTTATGTTATCCCTTTGCTTTTCACCCCCACTCTCTCTTTTTAATGCTGTCATTATAAGTTTTGCAAGGGCAAGTTGAATTATAGATGAACTGTTTATTTACTGGCTGCCAAGATTATGCTCAGACCTTGTGATTCTGCACATCTACACAGAAGTGGAGTAACAGAAGGAGAAGGGCTGAGAGAGAGAGAAAGAGAGAGAAATTCTCCCCCAGGCTTTCAGAATCTCAGGAAGAGTAGGAAGATCAGCTTTTGAAGCTCATAATTTATGCGGAAGCAATATAGAGTGTTTACGGTCAAATTTCTGCATTGCACATGCCAGAAATGTTAGTCACTTCTCATGAATTTGCTCTTTGTTTCTTGAGAACTGTTGTGGAATCACATTTATATGGTCGTATCTGTTTTTATTTTTTGGTCCTTAAAAGTGCAGCAGTCGTGTGTCATGGGTAAGTGACAGCATGGTTCCATAAAGACCTGGTCGCAGCTGTTACAGTGAACCTGAAGAGCAGCTAGAGAGGAAAGACATTAGTCATTGGTGACTTCTTTTCTGTCTGTCTCATCTTGTCAGGATGAAAAGGAAGCTGAGTGTGAAAAGCATGTCAACCAGCTGTTTTAAAGGCTGCAGACACTAAACAAATGTTTATTTGTCTGTTTCTAACAGAGCAAGGCCAACCCAGTGAACGTGACTCCTCCGATCCAGGCTATTGATCAGGACAGGAACATTCAACCACCCTCCGATCGGCCAGGGATCCTCTACTCCATCCTCATCGGTGGGTTTCTGTATTCAGATCAGCGATGCCAGAAAGGAGCGTCAATCACATCATCCTTTTTTTTTTGTATAAACAGAAGCCAGATGCAAGACTGTCAATCCTATAGTTAGAGATAGCAGTACTAAAATTAATGTGATGCTGAATGCATTTTGAATCAGTGGGGCCCAAAAATGATTCATTATTTTCAGTAGCAAACCCATTGATGAAAGCCTGGCATCTTATTGATCCCCACTCTCCTCCTTTTTCCCTAGGCAAGCCTGCATTCTATACTGAGTATTTCTCACTAAACAGCAGCACAGCTGAGCTCAGGCTCCTGCAGCCTATCAGCCGCGAACAGCACCAGCGCTTCGACTTGATAATCAAGGTAATAATAATAACCTTGGAAAAAAAAAAATCTGAATGCTGTCATAATTTGATTCCAGATATGCAGGAGATTAGGAGTTAATAAGATTGAGAGAAAAGAGAAAAGGTCTGCATGAGAGTCGAGTTTAGGATGGAGTGTGGTGTATGGTGTGTATTCCATAAAAAAAGATAACGCATGCCACCAGGCTTTTCACACAGAGAGGTGGAGTGGTGTATATAATGTGCCAATGAATCAGGAAACAGTTCCCTCCAACTGGGAACTCTGCCTGGAGCTTCACACAGGATCAAAGCAAAGTAGTGAAGAGTGTGGAAAATTATGCCAAGCGCTTCTTTTAAAGGTTCAACACGAAAACAGATTTCTTTATTTCTTTGTTTTCAAGAAGGAAATGAAGAGAGGTCTTGGCCCATACTCTTGATCTGATACAGTAATGGATGGATGGACAGATGGATTTGTGTATAGTGTTTGAGCTATAGAGGTGTACAATACAATAATTAGTTCAGGCAAAGCAGCTCTTATTTGCATTGATCAGCATAATACAAGTTACATCAAATCTTCAAGTTACCATCAATTCAATTAAGATTTACTGCTTTGTTCTTTTTTTTTTAATTCTTGAGAGTGCACATCAAGTTCCAAGTCTACTTTATCAAGTTTCTGTTTTTAAGAATTGCTGGCCAAAACCCAAAATGTGCCCTTTCTACACTATTTTAATGTGCAACCCTACTCAATACATTTTCCTTATAAACAAACATGACTATCTCTGGTCCATATCGTTTTCAGCACCAGGTACATGACCTTAATATCCTGAGCCTCTCCCTTGTTGTCCTTTCTCAATGCTGTGATATATTGTTTTGAATTTAAATATCAGCTTAATGTCATTATGAAGGAAAGCAGCAAAAACCTTACAGGCATTCTAACAAAGCAATCTGAAAACAGTTTGGTTGTAAATCATAAAACCGTGATAATCTCTTATGAACAGTGTTAAATTGGGGCTCACTAGAAATGTGATCGTGTTTAGCTGTGTATCTGATAGCTGTGTATCGTGTTTATCTTGGAGTAAACATACTGCGGGATGGACACATAGTTGGCATATAAATTTTGATTTATAAGATTCTCACTATCCATATTCGTCTGAACTATATAGCTAAAAACCTTTCCAGGGTGTTTCCCTGTCTTCCATCTCATGAGTGCTGGGATTAACTCAGTCATCCCCTGAGACACAGTAGAATAAGCGGCTTAGAAAATGAGGGGGTGAGTCTATAGCTAAACTCTTGAGCATAATATTCATATATTATCAATTGTTGAACATCCCATTCCAGATTTAGTCCACTTTGCTGACATTTAATAATCTCCACTCTTCTGGGAATGCTCTCCATAAGATTTTGGGTTGAGATTAGGGATGCAGTAATTAACTTTGACTACTAACTACATTTTGCAATCCTAAATCCTTAGCTACACCAGGTGTTTCTTTTTTTAATCTCAAAAAAGATAATTATGGTACTTTATGGTTAATGTTTAAACAGAATTAGGCAATAATGTTTAAAAAGGAACCCAATATGGAAATGTTGTATGCGCAAAAAACTATAAATCTTCATGATTGGCATATTTCGGATATATAAAGAATGATCAGAGGGTTGTTCAACAAGATGGAACTCCAATTTATAACATTTGTTGAAGAAAAGTTCTTGCTAAAGGATCCAACACCTTGAAAATCCTCGAGATCGCGTCCAGTTATACATGCTCAAATGAATTTAATACACTAAGTAATACGCTTTAAAAATCATTACTTTAGTGTCAAGTGACTTAATGACACATTGAATTGGAAGGGAATTGGATGTGTCACAAGTGTCACTTGGGTCACTTGAGTTAAAATTAGGGTTCACAATGCAGCATAAACCAACAGCAACAAAGAAAGAAAGCAGCCTTGCACCATTTAAATGCTCAGCAAAATGGCACGCGATCCCCTCAGTATGATTAAGTACATCCTGTTGCTTCCCCTCATCTGTGTTGAGTAAATGCTATGTATGGTAGATAAAAATGGTGGGTGTAAATGTTAAATTTAACATTAGGATCTTCTAACTTCCAGCACTAAACTGTGGGATTTAATTAATTGCATTTCAAGGAAAACACCTGCAAAAAAAATGCAAAAAAAAAAAACCCCAAAAAAGAAAAGGACGAATAAATAAATAAATGTGAATAATTAATAAAATAGATTATGCATTTTCATTTAATATGAAAAAAGAATTTAAAAAAAGCATAAGTGACAGTTTATGAAGTATAATTACAGTTTGTTACTTACTTTAGTTTTTTTTAATCAATAATAGTCAATAAAGTTAAGCTTAATCTTGTATTAACTGTATTATTTATGCTTCAAAAGGGAGCAACTGTTAAAACCAAAACCATGTCTGACAAATTCTCTATTCATGTCCAAAAGAAAAGTTACAAATAATACAGAAAACTGAATATACTAAATAGTAATATAGTTGTTCGAAAGGGCCCTGATGCAGACAGAGTTCCTACATTGTTGATGCTATTTGTTCAAAATGGAAATACTGAATAAAGAGATGCATAAACTTGTTGATTATTTTTATTTATTATTTTGAACAGTATTATTTGTTTCCTGTATTATTTATGTTTCGAATAGCAGCAAAAACTAAAGCCAAGAAAGAAATGTGGGGGGAAACTACAATAAAACGTCTAATTTAAAAATACTCGTGATTTTATCCTTCTGTAGATATATATTTTTTTTATTTATGCTCTTCCTGATGCAACCCACTCATTAACAAGGCTTGGGAATGGGACTGTGTGCATTGCACCCTGTGTAGTAGGGTGTCATGCCCTTGCTCAGGGGCCCAACAGTGGCAGCCCTCATGTTGGGGCTTGAGCCCATGACCTTCCGATAAACAGCCCAGACTTCTAACCTACTGGGCTACCACTGGCCCATCTGTAGCTAAATTAATAAATAATAATCACACCATGATTTTTCCTTATACTATAGTCGTACCATAAATGACTATTTATGTTGCATCCTAAGTTCCGATCAGTGCTCTGTGCAGTACATTTAAGTTCCATGGCAACCATGGCAAACCTTGGCATGTCAATGTCCATGCCAATGGAAATGGTAATGCTACAGCTTGCAGCTTTGTAGTAGCAGTTTGAGGATGGCCCACATGATGGTCAGGTGTCCACATACTTTTGGCCACATTGTGTTGCATTTTATGGTGTTCAGTAACATAGTGTCATAGTATGAATTGAGCATGCGTAGTGATGCTTTAATACCAAAATTGCACACATTGGTATGGAGACCTACAGATGTCTCAGTTACTCAAGATTTTGTCCTTGGACATGTTGGATCAGTTCTATTATGTACGTTTTGTAGTACCTCAGAGTGTGTTATGTTAGGTGTACATGTGTAAACTTGTGTTAGTCAACATAACCTGCGAATATATCAGTGAAATATGCCAAATCTGATCTGATACCAGTCCAACATTTCAGGTCACTATTAGCCTCATTACCAATACTTAAGAGATAATCTAGTAAGTGCAGTATATGTAACTATCTACAAACCCTGGAGATCAAAAGCCTCATTGCTGAGTCATCAAGACACCCTAGCACTGAAACACCTTCATGTGCAGTGCTGCATTTTCCCCTCAACCCAGACTGAACCTGACTTCTGTAGACATGCTCCCAAATATAGATTGTAGTACCAGTTTTTCTCCTTGACTTATTTCTTGGCTTATTCAAATCCCCCCTGGCTTCCCAGCTGCCGATTATCTCAGTACGGAGCACATGTTACATCAAGAATACTGATGGACCTGCTGTTGACTGAGTAAAAGTGAGGAAAAGGCAAACTAGGACTGAACATTGCTCAGTACTTTTGGATAAGTAAGTAAACTAGTAAGTAAACATTTATTTATATAGCACTTATCCAAGATAAAGTACAAAGTGCTTCACAACAACAAACAGGAATAAAAATGAACTCGGGTGTAAATAAAACACAATACATGGTTAAATAGCACACCAAGAATAATAGGAAAAATATATTTTTTTTTAATCAAGATGTGACCAGCCACAAAGGCTAGTGCATACAGATGTGTCTTAAGTTCTCAAGTCTCTTTGGATCCAACTAGTCTAACATCCAGGGGCAGACTATTCCATAAATTAGGAGCCCAAACTGCGAAGGCACTATTACCCTTTCGTATTTGCTTAGTTCCTGGGACTACTAAGAGACCTTGGCTGGAGGACCTCCATGCCTTAACATATGAATGCCTTAACATTTGAATATGGAACTAACAACGTCATGCACTGCCTGGTATGTTAAAAACAAAATATTAAAACATACCCTAAAAACTACAGGAAGCCAATGCAATCATGCCAGTACTGGTGTCATGTGCTTCCTTTATTTGGTCCCGGTTAAAATGCAGACATGCAGTAATTGTAATGAATGAAAAAAGGAATTTACATTTGTGCAACATCATATTTGTACCCTGGGGAGCTGTTAAATGCAAAAGAGTTCCTGTAGAGTTCCTGCATTATTATTATGAAGCATGGCAATAATTCTTCAAGGTACTACTCTGAAGTACCAGAAAAACTGGTATACAAGTATATACTAATACTTAGTAGGTCCCCCACGGGATCTTGGAGGGAATGTTGCAAAGTCCTCATGCTGATGTTTGTTGAGGCCCCAGCATTGAATTCTGATGTTACTTGAGGCAGTGTTGCACGCCTATCACGTGAAACGATTCTTGCCACCCGACGCTGGTCTCATTCACTCAGAGTCTTTTTGCAGCCACGCTGCTATCGTAAGTTTGAGGTTTTTCCAGGATTCTTGTAGTCACGGTACACCCTCTAAATGGTTATACACGAAAATCCGAACTTTCTTTCTACCTCTAAAATGCTATGACCCATCTCATGAGCTCAAACTATTAAACTGTGCTTTAATATAACTTGCTCTAGAAGCTTCCATTGATGTCTATCGCTTTATATACACACTGGTGTATGCAACCAATGACATGTATGTATTTTGCATAGGTTCCAGTACCAGTATACATACAAATAAGCATGAGATTAGACGGTTGGCAGAATGATATATCAACAGATCATTCATGTATCATTCAAGCATTCATGTAAAGCATGAACACCTCTTCTAATTAGTCAAGTTTGTTTTGTTGCCTAACATGTTGGTCAGTTGCAGCTGTTTTTTTTTTTTTTTTTTTTTTTTACTAACCTTATCTTAACTACCAAGCACTGAGAGACACCTTAATTATATCTTTAAGCAGATTACATACAGCAACATATGTCAGTCTCATTATAATGCTAGTCTGTTCTTAATTACTCCAGTAATTCAAGAAACTTCTCTAACCATGTACAGATGACAACCACAGTTCATGAAGACAAAAATTCTCTGATTAGCATAAGGACCTTCACTAATAAGGATCCCATTTGTGGACTGGGTTAAAGAAGTGTAAGGATAAACCACTCTGATTTAAACACAGTATATGATTGTGAAAGATGGAAGCTTAATGAATGCACGTGGCCATCTCTGGCACTTCTAAGAACTCACTGAAACTTATTGCAAATAGTTTCTGGAGCTCGTTATGTGTTTTTTTTTTTATCTTTACACATGACTGGATTCTGTGTTTAAATGAGAGAATAAGATTCTAATGACTGATCTTCCTGGATTTTGCTTTCAGGCAGAGCAAGATAACGGACATCCACTGCCAGCCTTCGCCAGTCTCCACATTGAGGTACTGGATGAGAATGACCAGGCACCATATTTCCAGGCCAACACGTACCAAGGCTTCATCCTTGAATCAGCTCCAGTTGGTACTACAATCTCCAGCAATGCCAGTCTCTCCTTTCCGCTTACCATCATTGCTCTGGATAATGACACCGAGGAGGTGAGAATCACGCCAATGATTTCTCCAAAAGTTGATTAAAGGAAAAATAAAAGTAAACAAAAAGGAATAAAATTTGATAAAAAGCTTGACAACTTTCTGGATTGAATACAAGGGCTTAGTGTCATTTACCTTGCCAAACTAACATGCTTGAATGTCTAACATTCTTTTTCACATAATCCTAGAATTTTTAAATAATTGAAAACCACGTCCGTTTGTCATATTTTATGCCTCCATCTTGAAACTCATATCTAGCCAGCTGCCTGTAGCTATTAATGTACGTGATACTAATGTGTGACTAGAACTGTCAAGTCCTAAGCTGTCTTTTCTTGTTCTGTCTTCTTTGGCTGTGCTCTGCATTTTTCAGCCATTTAATTTGCTTAATGCGCAACAGGATTGCCACTTTGTGCCTATTTTTATTGTTTTTTGATTACATTTTTGAGCCTGCCAGCTAGGCCTTTGAAATATCTCATTGAGGCAATGTGGCAAACTCGAGGACAGCTTGCAGCTGAAAGGAGTAGCACATAATGGGGATCTGTAAGCAAAGTACACTGACTGAAAGGGTGAACAAATTTCCTCCCACTGCCTTGCAGTTTTTTTTTTGTTCTGCCTCCCTTGCCATTTTCCCAGCATAAAGATGTGATGTTGCTCACCCTCATTATTGTCAAGAGACTATATACTTGTGTTTAATTTTTGAGTGAGGGCTCAGAAGGACACACTTGATCCGACCATGGGCATGTCTGCAGGGGATCTTATCTGTCTAAAGCAGTGTGTGCAAGCAGGAGAACTCATGTAAGGTTAATGACCAGTGAGGTGTGAATAAACCACAGTCACCATGGTCATTTTCCCTCAAGTTTTTATGGCTGTGTTTGCCGCTAGAGCAAATCCATTTACAACTAAGGCCACAGAATCATTATCTGCACTGCTGAGAGAAGCGAAACAGCTCACATAATGGAAGTTGCCATAAGCATAAAAACTGCGCAGTGCAGATTTTTTTGATCAGTCGAAGCTACAATGCCTATATAATTATATAATTTAAATTATGCCATTTGCAGACTAAATAGTCAGTCACATCTAATGCTGTGCAGTGATTTGCCATAATTCTCCTCCGTCTGTAAACATCAAAAATATACGCACTGCTGGAAATAGGAATCAATAATTTTCAAAATACGTAGTGAATGTGAAAGTAATGGCAACAAGAATGAGACGTCTTGCAATGCCTAAGTCCTTGATTTTTCTTGCTTCAGTGCATTCTAAATCTGTTTACGTCCATTCAGTTTTAATTTACATAAAACCATATTCAGAGTTAATTTACCTAGGGAAAGTTACTTGTACTCTGAACTGCAAGAAGCAAGACGTTTTTTTTTCTCATGGTGATAAATGACGAAGGTATTTTACGTGCCAATGAAAGCACAGAGTTGAAAATAATATAAGCATGTGAGAAATGACAACTATTTTGCTTTTATTTCAAACATTCCTTAGATACAATCATTCTTATGTAGGGGTGCCAATAATTCTGTAGAGCATGGTACAGAAAAATAAACAGATGCCAGTTACATGTCAAGATTTAGGTTTCGGTTTCTTGTTCAATGTAGTACATTTTGAAAGTACTCGCATCCCTTAGTAGAGTATAAAATGGATTACTTCAGTGGATTTCTATAAAATGGATTTTCAATCCATTGCAAAATAAACCAATAATGGAAAAAAGGGAAATCGTTCATGCTTTTAATCATTCATTTCCTTTTTCATTTATTCTGTTGCAAGACCCCAGGAAGGGCTTCGGAGCCACTGTGACCTGGAAAAGGATAAAGCGGTTTACTGAAGTTGAATGAATGAATTTTTGAGGTTTTACTTTTTTTTTATTTTGTAAAAATAATAAGAAAAGAAATATCAGATTTACACAACTATTTAAACTCGACACTTTGTGGAATTGCCTTTGGCAGTAGTTACAGCTCTTCTTGCATATGATGCCACAAGCCTGGCACATCTGGATTTGTGGATGCTTGCCAACTTCCTGTTCTAGGCTCTCTCTCATGCTGGCAGGTTGGCTGAGGAGCATCACTATGCTGTTATTCTAAGCCCTCGCTAAAGATTTAGTCAGGTTCGTGTCCAGCTGCCACTGCCACTTCAAAACTGCAAAGATGTTTGCTACAATCTTGTCTTTGAGCTCTACATATAATTATGTTTACCTCATATCATACCTCATTGCACTTGATTGAGGCTGATAAAACATCACCTGAAATGAAACAGGCACGCTTCAGCTGTCATTGACTTTTCATCAAGTATTTTTCAGAGAATTAAAAAAAAGTTTTTTGGGTTTTTTTTTTAGCAAATGAATATTTTTGGACCATGATTTGTGTTTTGCTTTAAGCTAAACAGGCTGTATTGGTTTTTTTTTTTAACACACCAAATTCAGTTGTCTGCAGGTTGCATAACTATTTATGTGGAAAAGTTAGACATATTCAGAGACAGGTTAAACAGGTAGAGGTCACTGAGATGGTGTTTATCAATAACGTTAGACCACCACTTTAAAAGTATGTACTTGCATTTAAACCTGAAATAATTAAGGGATAGAAAAAAAATCCCTTGCTGACTAAAACTGTATAATAACTGTGGTTTTTTTTGTTTGTTTTCTTGGGTTTTCTTGAATTCCTTTTTCTTCACTGCCAAAGGCATTATAAAATTTGCAACTGTAAAATAACTATGATGATATTCACACATGAATGAGAAAATGACTGATCATTTCAATAAACATTTGATAGGAGTTTAAGAAAATGGCATCCATCCTGATTATTCAGCAGCTTATAAAATTCCAGCACATGCTGTTATTTTGTACTATATTCTTTTTATTATATTATGCATCAATTGGGCCAAATGAATGAATCCCACAAGGTCATGACGTGGAATCCGTATGTCATTTTCATTCGCTACCTATCAAAAAAATAAAATAATACAATGCTTTTTGGTTAATTTGACCAAAATGTGTCCATCATGGTTTGAAGGAAAATCTGACCATACATTCAACTACTACACTTCATAGATCAGTTGGTGTGCTGTTCATAAATACATCCATGAACAGTCCAGTCCTTGAGAAAATCAATGTCTCAGATTCAGATGCTTTGTCCTCCGATGTCCTATGTGTGAGAGAATTAATTAATGGTACTATATTTATTCATTCATTCATTCCTTCATCTTCTTGGCCGCTTATTCCTTTTCAGGGTCACAGGGGAGCCGGTGCCTAGCTGGCCACATAGGGCGCAAGGCTGGAACAACCCTAGACAGGGCGCCAATCCATCATAGCGCACACACACTAGCGCACACACTCACACACTAGGGCCACTTTAGAGACGTCAATCAACCTAACGTGCATGTCTTTGGACTGTGGGA
>JAOTRJ010000055.1:19196815-19217347 GCA_028564905.1 Leptodoras praelongus
TTATTATACAGCAAGCGTTGTATTATTTAAGTAATGATTATATAAAAAAATAATAATCAAGGACGTAAATAAATGCTAGGAAAAGCATTATATTTTGAAATTCCTATCACACAATGAACCTTTAAGTTCCTGGTTGCAGAGAAGCCTTTAGGGCAGATTTAGATGAGACTCGGGAGGTTGGGAGTGTGTATGGAGAGTAGTAGTAGTAATTTGCAAATGAATCAATGAATTCAAAATGAATAAAATAAATATTGAAATTAAAAAATATTTTAAAAATGATTTGCAAAACTGTGTCAGTGATTACATATTTTAAACCCGACACACACACATGTATATATAAATGTGTGTGTGTGTCTATCTATCTATCTATCTATCTATCTATCTATCTATATATATATACATATAAATAATTTGTCAGATTTTCTTCCATGATTTTCTTCCCACTTTATAGGCTATATATATATAATACTGTCTATCTATCTATATCTAAATCTGTATCTAAATTATGTTATATATGTTATCATATTATATAGCGTGTCAGTGCTTACATATTTTAAACCTGACAAAAAACTGACACTTCATATATACATATGTGTGTGTATGTATATGTATATCTATCTTTCTATGTACCGATATCTAAATATATAGCCTATATATAAATATATATATATATACATTGTACATTAGTTTGTTCAACGAATATATATATAGCTTTTTGTCGCCTAAAGACCTCGTATAAAAACCAAAAACACCAAAAACACCGAAAAACCTTGAGACACCAGATACCACACACGTTTTCATATGGTCACACGTCCACGTGTTGTGCAATCCACAATCCAAGTCATTTAATCCTAATTTTAATTAAAAGCTGTTTATTTTTAAATGCAGTCTTTGACCTCTTCCTCCTTTCTCTGTGTTTTTTTTTTTGAAGGTTAAAATATGGTTTCAGAACAAGCGCTCCAAATATAAGAAGATTATGAAGCACGGCCCCATCGGACCTGAAGGAGAGCTGCAGCCCACCCGTGCGCATGCGCAGTCGCCCTGCTCTCCTGCGCTGCCAGCTCTCTGGGACGCCCCGATGGCGGGGAAAAGCGCGCACACACACCCGAGCGGCTACATGAACAGTTTCGGCCAGTGGTACTCATCACCCCAGGACACTTTACCCAGACCTCATATGATGTGACTCGTGTGTGTGTGTGTGTGTGTGTGTGTGTGTGTTTGCTACCGACATTGCAGCGGTTATACGACACTGGTCGTATAATATAGCGATACAAAGCTGCGTCGGGAATGTTCAGCCTTAATGTTGGCCTACATGTGAGAATTCTTTTATTAAAGTGTAAATATACGGTCGTGTGTTTAAAGGGTTTGTGACTTTATCCTTGAACAGGTTTTGTTGTCAGTGCTTGTTGATATTATTAGTCATCGGTGCTTTTCGGTTTTTACTTGGCCTCCATTGATATTTGTTTTGAATAAAGGGACTGATGAAAGGCTGCCAAACACTGTCCTGCCATGCCATGTGATTAAAGGAAATTCTTGCTTAAGAAAATTCTGGACGTATAGTCTATGTCTAGGCTAGAAAAATACAGAAAGATGAATTAAACTCGCCGGAAATGTACTTCAATTCTAATCAAATCTTCAATTAATCGATTCCAATTCATTTCAATGGATCGATTAATCGATTCCTCTATCTCCTGTCATCATCTCCTTCTGCACCATATCTACTCCTAACAAAAGACTAACAGTAAAATTCAGGTTCCGAATACATAACTCTTGGTTTTATTGGACGTTGTTTGGCTTACTGTTCACTGCATGTGTGTTTGCACAAGCTTGACACACAATCCTTCGACCTTTTCATGCATAAATTATTTAAAAGCAGATTCTTTAGATTTATTTACTTATAACTGCATGCATTGCAAAGCATCACTTATGATAAAAAAGCAAACTGTGACACAGTGAATGAAAAAACATGAAAATTACGTGCTGAAATTTGGAAAAAGAAAATCCTATGTGTATAAAAAAATTACCAAAATTAACTAAAATATAATTTTTGAACAAAATGCAGCAAATCTGAAATCTCCAGCTGATTCTGGAGGTAAAATCGATCATCTGTGTCTACAAAAAAAAAAAATTCTCACAAAAATATACTTTTGTTTTCTAAAATTGGTGTACTGAATAGAATAGTCTGGAGAGCAATATAATAATAATAATATAACAGGATCGTGATTTCTATTCAATTGCAGATGAAGCTCTCCAGTGCTATGGAGATGATTTACATTTTATAGTTTCCTAAAAAATATATTATAATAATAATAATAATAAATAAAAAAATCTGACTGCCCATCAGAAATTGTGGACAGTATGCATAAAAGGGTTAAAGGTTAATCCACGACCCAAATCGTTTCATGCAATCCAAATTGCTCTGTACACAAGGCTAATAATCATCCGCAAGGATCCCAGAGAGCACACGAATACACTTGTAAATATCACACTCATTTCATGTTACACCCAGAAACACCCAGAAACTGAATCCAGGTAAACACACACATACGTTCCGAACATTTTTCAGACTGACTGGCTGTGCTTTTCATTTCGTTTTGTTTATTATCACATCTGCAAAAGAAAACCATATTCACCCTGGATATGAAAAACGACCATGCAGAAAGAGAACAGAGAGAGAAGAGAATTTTCACAATGTAAATGCACTGCACGTGACACATTCCTGAAAATATACATCTAAATATAATGCACTGATATATAAACGTCTAGAAAACGTCATTTATTTAAAAGACACCTTCAGCCTTTCCCAGGAAAATTCTTGTAATTTTTTTTTCCTGTGAAGGAATTCCATTAGAACAATGGTCTACACAATATCCTTTATTTATTTTGATTAAATGATCTCAACCTTTTTTTGCTTCTTCGCTCGAAGGAAGCAAAAAATGGCAGGGCAGTCTAGCACAAAACAGAAAAATCCATTACAATACATCAAGATGAGTCTTAATTATATTTCATGTACAGCTTTAATTCCCAGCTGTACGTCTCGCCACGGAGTACGCCGACTGAACCGAGCGGCTCTACCTTCATCTAATCGTAATTACACCCGAGATTTCTATCCGAGACGGATTTTCGGTTTCACGGAGTGTGAAATTGCTAGAACCCAGGTTTACTTTCTGCAAGCCTGCAACTGCCAGGGTGCTTTGAAAATGTCTGAGGGGGTACACGCTGACACTTTTATAGGCATACCATCATTATTTAGTATCTACGGTATACCTGGAGAGGAAGCCGCAGGATGTGAGGGTTCGAAATTTGAATAAACTGGTCAGGTTGTGGGCAGACAGAGCCGTGGAAAGCACATGAAACTGTCTGCACCTTTAAAGGTAATTTCCTTAGGAAAATTCAGACAAATGCTTGCTCAGCATCTGGCAGAGGCATCTGGCACCACAGTCTGAGCTGCTACAACTTTGAGGAGACGTGTTATAATAAATGGTCTTGTGCAACAGAGAAAAAAAAGGGTTTTTTTTTTACACAATGGCTGTCTAGGAGTGTCTAAAAACACAATGCAATCTTATAGAAAGAAGAGCCAGTGTTCATTAAGGAGTAATAAATCATTTTAAACATCAATATTTATTTCTTTTTTGTTCATTTAAGAAAAATAGCAGAGTTGGTAGAAGGTTTAATGATTTCTGGGAAACATAAAGGTGCCTCTGGGACAATTTGGGCATTATTAGGGTGTAAGGTATACACTACGTTTACACGCCGTGGGCTTTGGCGTCCGCTTATTGTTAAATGGCTGTTGGACTGACATAACCCGGAAGACTCTTGGTCTTTGTCCGTGAATTTTGGTTTGACTACAATAAAACGCTTTCTGATGCATCACAATAATCACAAATCCAAAGTTTCTGGTTTTGCACTGCTTGTTCTAGAAATACCTCTTATGTTTGGGTATATATAATCTGAGTGCTTAATACCAATATCCAGCCTTGAATCAACATCTCCTGCAAGTGATCGAGCTTAGGAGTTGTAGTCAGACACACGTTATCATCACGAACACTAAAGAACTGCTACATACAAGTCCCTCGTACTTTGTTTCCCAAGGGCTGTAGAGTCAGATCATTTTATTTCATAGCTTCCCTGTATACACAGAAATGTATTTAAAACCTTTAATTCGTCTGCTCAGGTTTCACACTTCTGAATTGTCTGGAATGCAGCTGGTGATGATACAAACCCTGCTCCCCCTGCTCACACCTGAAGGCTCTGTTTATTGTTAGTGCTACCGCCTTACATTGAATTGCGGGAGGGGTTGACTTTCACGGCAGGAGGCTACCTCAGGCCTTAGAGTTTGGCTTTTTTCATCCATCTTTAGCAACAGAAAGGGTGAACGCCCCTTCGCTAGGCCCGTCGGTCCGTTCCTGGTCTTTCAGATCCAGCCGCCCATCCCCCTGTACCGCTCTACAGTTGTCTCTATTAGTCCAGAAGCACCTTGGTCCTTGAGTTGTGCCTATAAGAAGAAACCCCATACAGCTACAATGGAAGAGACAATACCTACAAGTAACATGTTAGATGTTGTGGACAAAGAAAGGTTCTGCTGAAGAAACTGATCGAAGGAAGCGTTCAACTTTATCAGGCTCTACTTTTCTTTGCCGGTTGTCTGTTTGACATGTGTGTGCACCAAATAGTTAAAGAATGACTGCATTTTTGGTGAATACATTGTGTTTATGGTTTCAGCTTTACACAGTGAAGTTTATTCCTATTCCAAAAAAGATGGTTTTGTTTAGTTTTGTTTGGTAACCTAAAATCAACTGACTTTGTATTGTATTGTATATAATCTATATTGTGCCAGTCACTCAAGGTGCCCCTCAAGGACCAAGTATCAGTCCTCTGTTTTTCATGACACATTATATGGTATCCCTCGGCTAGAATGTTTATAAAAACAGTGTTGTCTTCGACTGTTAGGAAAATATATGATACTGAGATTTCTCTGTTTTAGTGGTGTGTTTGACTGAGTGGTGTGTTTGACTGTGTGTGAAGTCTGAAATTGGAAAGACGATTATTTTTCAAACTGCACATTTTAGTCAAAACGTTTGGGGGTGGGCGCCGGGGGTGCGTGGAAGCTTATGTGAACGCTAGCCAACGAAGATTAAGGATTAGCTTAAGATGTATTGATGTACATTCTCAAAGCAGCAAACTGTATGACCAGTATGACAGATTTAACCAACTAATTGATCTAAAGTAATGACTGCATTTAAAGTGAGACGGTATTTTATTTGTTGATCAATTTTTAAAAATTGTCAAGTCAAGTCGAGATTTATTGTTGTTGATATTTTATATATTGTTGGCGTTGTGAGCCAGGTCGTGAGCCAGGCTGAACATGGGGTTGAGGACAGCTTCCTGCCTTTCTGAGAAGGAATTCCAAGGTAAAGTTTTTCCTAGTCGGAGGTACAAGCTTGAGTGGAATGTAACATAAGTCCACCACAGCACTTTCTCTCATCTCATTTAACCGAACATATTCATGATTTAAAATCATAAATGGATGCCAATTTTCTTGAATTAAAACCCCAACGTTTGTACCTGTTGCCCTCAAAATTCGAAAGCAACATTATTGTTTAACCTTTTGCAATATTTCCTGTTGCACTTTCATTTGAACCATGCATTATGTTACTCAGCTCAGCAACATCAACCTTCAAACCTTCATGGCTGTGTCAATATAAATGTACATAACCATATGCAAATGGATTTTTGATTACATGCATGCTCCATATGACTAGTTTCATTTTTAAGGCGTCGTCTATGGTGCGTTATTAAATGATAAAATGAACGACATCCTAGAACTAGACATCCTAGAACTAGACATCCTAGAACTAGACATCCTAGAACTAGACATCCTAGAACTAGACATCCTAAGCGATGAAGCTGTCTTAGAAGGAAACCAGGAGAAATCAATCATCAGCAATGATTTAAACACTACTGCACTGGAACTCACACATGCCACCGGGTCAGTCTAAAAAGTTCAAGTATTAAAAGCAAGAAGACTTCACACACGTGGCTTCTTTATGGTCACTGGTGATGTCCCTTAGCTGTCTAAAGCAGTGGTATCAGTATTTATCTGAAACACAGGACTCTTTCGACAGAAAAGTCGTTGGAGTTCAATTATGGAACTCTCATTTCAACGTCTGTATACATCTGAAATATTACGATGCAAGGTGATTCAGCGAATCATATTAGAACGAGAATAAATTGCGCAGTGCAGAAAAAGGAACTGCCTTTCTAAAGCGGGCGGCAGTATTTTATTGTAACCACAGTGACAGCAGTGCTGCGTTATATTTTCAGACATGCGCTAACGACACCCTAGCCTGTAGGCCATGAAGAAGAGACAGTGGATGTTCGAGAGAGCAAAATATGGATGATATATGGTTGGTTTGATGCGTGCCAACTTTTCAATAATACTTCCCTCCTTTGTATTTAACCAGCCCATGTAATATTTCACTTCCTCTGAAATTCATTTTTTATTCAACTCACAACTACAACACTTTGTCTGCACTAATGACAGTGTGTGGAAATGAATATGATCAGGATTTAGCTTGGCAGTAATCATTATTAATCATTAGTAATCATCAGAAATATTCTAGTGCTTTTATTTTTTAGTTTTCTTCTTCCTTAACAGGACAGCAGTCCTCAAGTGTCTTTGCAGGCTTTTACTTTTAACTTTTTAATACATATACTGTATTTCACTGATGCCTTCCTTTATGACCATGCAAATCTACAAATATTTAAATCCGTATAACCAATCCTGTTATATCTTTTAGACCGTTTTTTTAAGAACTTTCCACCAGCAGAGCACATTAGGTCCAGATTATATACAGGCTGACATTTGAGTCATTGAGGTTTGGATTATTAAATCCACTGAATTCTGTTGACCAGACAAACAAAACTCAATATATAAAATAACTCATGGGTTGTGATTATGTATTCATTAAAATGAAGAATGATCACAAACCTAACCGTCTTGGCTATGGTTGACAGATCTCGCGTTGAGAACCACTGACCTAAGATAACCCTGACTGGATTTAAAAGTTAAAACTGGTTAAGCCTTTACACTGAAGCCACTACACACATTTAAACAGCACTAAATATTCTATACACGTTCGGTTTATTATCATTAAACAAAAGCTCACTACAGTCAACCGCCACTGATGAAGGAATACCTCTGTAGCTTCTTTATTTTATTGTGAAAGCCTCTACTTACAGTGAATTATAACCAAAATAATATTAAGTACCCTGTTTACACAGTGACCATTAAACCCACACCCCATGAGTACACTCTTTGCCAAGATCCAAAACTAATAACCTCAGCTTGTGAAGCAAGCACTGCATAACATTTCACCACATACTGTATATCACAATAACACGAAAAGGTCAATGTAGCCTGACATTTCAAATGCACAATGCCTATGTCACCTCTGTCTTAAGTGCTTTCTCTGAACTCAGTCAAGTCTATACCCAAGTCTATAGATGTTTTCCGAACTTATTTAAATATCATTTACCTGTGTGTTGGCGTAATCTATTGCAAATTTTTGTAGCCCTTTCACTAGAGATTTGCGGCTGATCTTTTCTTTGTTTCCGTGATTGTAAGCTTTAGAAGCTTAGGCTTCTAAAAATCATTTGTCCTCCTAGGTAATTTATCAACAGTACTTTGGTTTCATTCAGTTTGAACCTGGCTTAGGCACTGTGTAAATACTGGGTTAAAGGTAAAAATATTCACTTTTAAGGCTAGACACTATAAATAAAAATGATATTTCTGGTCACATCAATCTTTGCAATTACACAAGTTTCCCTATATGCTATATGCTAAATTTATGTCATTATGATATAAATACGGATTACTTTTAAAAAACCTTGTAAATCACAAGTAACTGGTCTGGAAACACATGACGTCTTTCTCTCATGGTCTCTGTTCAGAACCAAAAACCTCCGTTTCTAGTGACCTTCAATCATTACATTTTTTTTGCATCTAGTGTTCCTGTCCATAATTAAAAGGATATTATTGAGGACTTTCCCAAACTCTTGATGGCTGTTGGATTTATGTTTTAGGTTTTATTTAGGTTTTATACTGAAAATAAATATTTTAAAATTACAGCATGTAGTAAACAATAGGTAAAGCAAGCACTTTTCAAGTTGTTGCTGTTGTTATATTTGTTTTATTAAATATGGATACGTATGCATATTTACTTAAAGGACACCTCATTAGGATAAATAAATGTACATTTACATTTTTTTTTTGGAAAAAGGTCCAATACAATTAAAATAAAATAAATAAATAATCAAAAGAAGATCAGCAATCAACTGGAGGTTTAAATACAGTATAATGATTGTTAGCTTTATAAAAAAAATGAAGATAGCTTAATGGAAAAAATAGGATGTTGATTGTCCTTGGGCTGTGATGGTTATTTGTTTAAAATACCTGCTTTAATTGTAATTTTGGCTTGACAAAAATATATACAAATTTAGCATTTGTGTCACCAGGCTATAGCTATAGATTTCTTTGAGCTGCTAGGATTCTAAATATTTACTTGTAGGACACAAGGAAATGTATTATACGCCATCCTGGTGTGTGCGTATGTGTATGCGTATGCGTGTACGTACGCGTATGCGTATGCGTGTTCGGTTCGCGTTCGCGCGCAAGTGCGTGCGTGCGTATGACGTATGAGTTTGCGTTCTACGTCAGGTTTTTTATTGGAAATGCAGTATTATAACGCTTTACTAATAGGCTACGTATAGAAATAATGATTCATTAATACGTGCAATAAACTTCAGCACAACAGGAAATGATGATGCGATGGTTATAATCAGTTATGAAGTTTATAAAAAAAAGTGATCTATGTCATATATGAACAACCATTAATAATGGCAATAGCTAAGGATTTTTATTTAATAGCTTTTTAGTTAAGTATTTACATCAACGTATTCTCTTCATTAATACCATGAGCTGCATTAAGTGAATGTATAAGTGAATGTATATGAATGAGTTATGATTAAATTGTTAGATTTATTAAAGCATGTCTGTACTGTTTATTTGCGGGATTTGTTGGAAGTGTTTATTTAATGAACGTAAATGCAGGATTTGGATTGTCGGGGATTTTTCCTTTTCCTTCCATAAAATATTAAAATAAGATTTATTAATGCCAGGTTTTGAGTTGATCATTCTTTATGCTTATGCTTTCAGTGAGAAAAGTGAGATTTATGTGCTGCATTATTACTCAAAAGCTACTGTAACTGTAAAGAGGAGGAGGAAGAATAATAAGAAGAGGAAGAAGATTTTATAGGTTATATGTTTGGTCGAATCAAGACAGAACTGTTTTCATAAGGCAGCAAATGAGCACGAAAATGGACCAAAAAAAATTTTAGGGACTTGAAAAAACAAGGTAATAGATTCAGCTTTAAAAACTATTAATGTATTAAAACTAAAAGTCTTTTTTTAACCGGAAGAAAATGAAACGCGGGACATGAACGAATTTTGCGCATCAATTATTAAATATATTCTGATGCTTTTCTTGCTCAGGAATTGAAGGCAAATAAATTCATTTCGATTTGTCCTTTAAGAAAAGCACCTGAAGATTGCAGGCATCACAAGACATCAGTAATGTGCAGCAGGGAGACAGCTTTTCTGCTGAAAACAGACATTTTACATCTAAAATATTTTTATTTTGATCTATATTTTAATTTATAGGTGTTTTTGTTTTTAATCCTGCGCAAAATTCCTGAAAGTAGAAAGTTTTAACAAATAAATCAGCTGTCAAGTTCAGGTCTGAAACTGCATTAAATTAAAAATAATATTTAAAAAAATTCTAATTTTATTTTTGGACTTTTTTGTGTTGTTCCTGTAATCGTGCCAGGGTAGGACTGGAAGGAGAATCGCTTAATAGTAGTAACAGATAAAATATGTATATATAGTGTATATATATATATATGATTGTGGTGTATATAATAGCCTAATGAAAAAAAAAAAGACTTGATGCTCTACAGGTGTAAACACCTCACCTGAAAGTGTTCATTTTGATCTTGTAACTTTTAATAGCTGTCATAATGTAAAAAAATCTTCTTTCTATCCGAACAAAAAAAATGAATTCTTTTAAAAAGGGCAATATTATTATTTAATAATCATGCCCTTTCCTTTTTGGTTGTCATGGCCATGCTTTACATTATAAAACTCCAAGGCAAAAGAAGGCATTGTGCTCATGATATATTTTCCTCATTATTTCTGTGCGCATTAAAGCAGGGTAAATGAGAGGCTCCTGAGTTGTTGTGAGGTCCACTTGACCTGGCTTTGACCTGGCTCACTCAGCACAGTCCATTCAACTTGTCTAAACAGGCGCATTACAAAGAACTTCTGTCAGGACTCCACCACTGAGCTAACACACCAACACACACTGCCAGTCTGAACCTTGCAGCATGACTTTTACTCAGTTTTCATTCATATCAGCCCAGAATACATTCCCCTCCATAGGTTTCTGAGAAAATACCTGACCAAATCTACTGAACAGTCAGAAGTGTACTGAACTAAAACATTTTTGCATTACAGACAGCCAGGCTCTTACCTCCCCAAACAACCAAAGCCGAGTAATCCACTTTCGCTCCTGCTTCTGAAAATCTGCATTTGATCAAATAAATTCCACTTGTGTTTGATTTTAGAGCTTAGTGCACTTCTGTATAACCCACCCTTTATATACCTCCAGCTTGATGTGTCGGAAAAAAATGCACCCACTTGCGGGCCATGGGAAGAGAAGACGTTCTACTGAATGAAGCGGGGCATCACAAGGCAAATTATAGGTAATTTTACATCACAAGATTAGAATAATGGTGTTCAAGTTGGACAAGCAGAGAAGGGCTATTCAAAAGGGGCAATTACTGACAAGGCAGATTTGGGAGCGCTCTAAAGGGTGATGGTGCAATGAATAGGGGATAAGCAGTGGGAGATGTTTTGATTAGTGTCGAGAAGAAAATATCTTAATAGAGTCACCATACTGAGTAATGTGTAGGCTTACTGTATCAGCAGTGCCTTGTGGGTTTTAATTGCAGTATATCTGCAGAAAGGGGAAAACATGCTGTCTAATTATTGTAAGGCTCAGAGGATACAGGACCCCTGAGGAGACACGAGCCTCTCAGCACTGACTGGTATTATTATTATTATTATTATTATTATTATTATTATTATTCCACTTGGACTGACCAAAGGATACTTTTGTATTTGCATGCAGTTTAATTCTGGAGTTTGTTTACACACCAGCAATGCTTATCACTGAGTATATGTATTTTATGAGTCCTGCAAGTAGGGAACCTCCATGCTGGCTTCCATGCTGAGTACTTTACTTTGGGATGCAGGGGTTTTACCTGCAAATCAAGATGGCTCTAAGTTCCAACTACCCTACTACCATCCTAACCGCTTCCCAATCCATAGGGTGAACTAGGGTTCACTGGTTCACAGCTGTCAAGAACAACTCTCTCACTGAATCTTATTTACGTTTCGAGCAGAACGAGGCTGCCGAGTGATGCCTGCTCTGAAGCCATTTCTGCCTGGCAGCTGAGCCCTATCTTTTTGTGGCAACATATGTGTGCCCCTAAGCACCGCTGACCGCTGGCTCAACCTGCATTTGCCACCCTAGAGACGCTCGACATAACTTTCTGGAACTTGTTTCTCAGCAAAAGGGAATGAAGAGTGAACTCAACTGTCTTTTTTTAAAATCGGTTGCAAGGCAATGTAGTATCACATTTAGAGGTCAACAGTTCAGCCACGCTGCACAACTCAAGCATTTCGACGCATTACGGACCAGGCGGCTAACCTAAGCTCTGCGATGACCCTGTTAACCCAAAAACAAGTGTTTGCCTGACTGAGAAATGCGTCCCAAGACAGTGCCACCTATTTCAGTACCAGAGTGTGAAGGCCACACATGGCGTACAAAGCCGTGCGAATACAGATATTGCACATATGGTTGAAATTTACTGCCTAAAGCTTTATGAGCATTTCTGGTATAGATCTCCAAATGGTTTTTGGATAATCTCTCACTAAAAGAGTTTACTGTTTTTCAACAGCTTTTGTAAAGAGCTGACAGAATAATCATCCTGTAGGGAGAACTAAGTGGCTTGACAGGTTTTATGTGTGAATATGACTCGTCCCTTTCTTGTGAAAATAGGTTTGTAATTCAAGCTGCTAGAAAAGCAAGGCCAAAGATCTTGATGACTAATTGCACAGCTATGGGATGTCCTGAAATGACTCACAGTTGACCAGGCCACCATCTCAGCTATGTCCGCAGAGCAGCCCATTGATCAAAGCTACCTAACAAGCACTGTCTTTCTCTTTCTTCTATTCCAAACATTATCCATCTCTCAGTAACTGTACATCATCAGATATTGTTCTCCAGATCTGAGATTATCGTGTATGTGAGCCACACAAATTGTTCAACAGTCCTGCTTGACAGCTCATGTTTCTCCTGGCCACAGTGACCCTGACTAAACCACTATTTGGAACATCTGTGGTAAGTGTGTTTGGTCATGCCTAGCCATTATTTATTTCTTTTTTCTTTTTTTCCTCCACATATTTTGGCAACACATCTTCAGTAAACCATGTAGGACATGACGTCAAAGGAGTCACCCCATATCCACCAATATTTTTTTTGTTGTTGTTTCTCTTTGAGCCATCTTTAATATTTTTTTTCCCCAAGAGTCCCACTTGCTTGGATTTAGATTCTTTTTTTTTTTTCATATATTACACAATGCAATGCAGCAGACTGCAGTATTAAAACACCTTTCACTTGCAGTAATGATATCTAAACTGACAGTAATCTACCAGGCACGATCTGGAGTCTGCACAGTACTCAGCTTCATGTCTGGTGAATTTTTATTGTTGTTTTGGGGTTTTTTTGACAAAAAGAATTTAGGGGGAAAAAACTTTTTGTATCTCTAGAAACTAAAACTGGGTGAAGCAAATTTTGAGGCCTATAAGTAATAACTAACTAACAGAAATAACTAAAGTAGAAGTTTGTTGTTTTTTTCTTTTGTTTTAATTTTGTATTGTTTATATTTTTATGATTTGTGGGTAAACATATGCACATAAATATGTCATTTTGTTAATAGCAGTAGTAGTAATAATAATAATAATAATAATAATAATAGTAGTAGTAGTAGTAGTAGTAGTAATAGTAGTAGTAGTAGTAATAACAATAATAATAATAATAACAATAATAATAATAATAATAATAATAGTAGTAGTAGTAGTAGTAATAACAATAATAATAATTATTATTATTGTTGTTGTTGTTATTTGTTGTTGTTCCTATTGTTTATTATTGCTATTATTATTATTGCTACTGCAATTGTTGTTGTTGTTGTTGTGTTTAATTTGCCAGCTGAGGTTAAAACAAAGCAAGTCAGATATCCGTTGATGCTGGCTTAAACTAAATACAGGTTCAAATAAACAAACAAACAAACAAACAAATAAATAAATAGCCTGTTACTGAATGTGGATAAGTTGCTGGACTCTAGTCTATTCATTTGTGGTTTTATAATCAAGTGTTTGCTTGTGTTGCTCTTTGTGGGATTGATTTTACTGATTGATGGGATTTGGCTAATGTACTTAATGTTCTTTATTTAGCCTCTCTGGTTTACTAATATAAAAAAAAAACAACTATGAATACTAGTGCTGGTTGCTTTGTTCATGCTACTAACGGTGTATTGATGATAATGTTCAGGTTATACTTGGCAAGTGATGTTATAAAATGGTTTTTAAAAAAAGCATAAAACCTAAAGCATGACCATTGAACTAGTAATTTTTGGGAATCCAGTTTGTTGTTGTTGTTCTTCTTCTTCTTATTATTATTATTATTATTATTATTATTATTATTATTAGGCGTATGTTATGTCAGTGTATCATATGATTCAGGCAGGGTCAGTTTCTGATTGACTTGAGGTTAAAAATCCGATTGCAACAAACAACCCCATGTTTAACAGAAAACGCCTATACTAAACACCTACGTCTGTGTCCACGTGCACGTGAATGGGCATTGTCGAGTGCTGTTATTTGCATAGCCTACGTTCATTCTTTCTTTTCGTCTGATGCTTTTGTTTGGTGTTTGTATATGAATGAGCACCTCTCCCTGAGGCTAAGGGCTTCACTACAGTCACCCCCTTTAATAAAAACCCAGTGACTCCATCATGTCTGCTCGCACGCAGACACCCAGCTATGTGGGCTTACAACATCACCGCGTTGACGCTGTGGTTGGTGATGAACACGAGGTCACCACACCGACACCAGGCTCAGGATGGCGCTGACTCCTATTGAGTTTAACGAGCACGAACGGTGCATTTGCTGTATACGTGATCATTCGCTCGGCTTTATTCGTCTGTAAGGTTAGGTGTTCAGGGTGGTGGTCGTGAAGACTATGACACCGTGTGACGTCACAAACACTTCACACTTCATATACACGGCTGAAACGGAGTGGCAATTCAACAATCTAAATTGTAGAATAACATGTGCGTAAAATGTGATTGATGTGATGTGGTGTGCGCAATAACATCATATCTGATCAGTTAGTATGATTTCACCGTGTATGTTGATTCTATTGGCACATGCAAATGTGTGGCTGGGTTACAAAAACCGACTTTGTTCCAAAATTAAATCCTATTAGTGGAAACTTATTTATAGATACGATAACGACCTTGTCACTGAATTGTCACTGATGCGTAAAGATTTAGTGCGGCCCAATTACTCCTTCTTCCTAAATGTATGCACTAGTCAACTTTAGTCAACTGACAAAAAAATGTCACATTCGAGACCTACATAAAAAAAAGCAGCCTACATCCTGATTTACCCACGCACGGATATTTACGACCCCGTGTTTTTCATTGTTAAACGTGAACCTTGAAATACGCCTGGCTGCCTATAAGAGCGTGCACGCCAAACTATAAGAGAGGACACGCAAAACGTGAGCGCGCACAAGCTCAGATTGTAAAACGTGTTTCTTTCTTTCATAGTGCCGAGCTTGAAGTGAGAAACGGACGAGATAACAACATTTACATGAGATCAGATTTGCATTTATTTATCATGTAAGAACATTACATTACAATGAAAGCACGAGAATCCTCTATAAAAACGCGGGGGTTTATAAACAATGTGGTTTAGTGGTTCTTTTTTTTTTATTTTTTATTTAAACACACTCACGTAGGCACGCACACACACATACATACATACACACACATACACGCACACACACATACATACTCATATATATATATATACACAGCTACATATTGTACAACTGATATAACTTATGTCCTGAGTCTCTGAAGCGGTGTGACACTGTGGAAGGTGTGCCGGGCAACTGCACAAATGTTGGGGACTATTGTATCTTTCCTCATGTAAACAAAAAAAATATATATAGTCTATTTGAACATTGCTATCCGTAAACATCAATATGAATTAAAGGATTGGGTAAGTAAATAATTTAAAACCACGCCGTATAACTTTAGGCCTAGGATCTGCATAGTCGAGCGGGTGAAATATTGCTGCAACACCGTGCGTTCCTCTTCACTCCTCTTCTTTTCTCTTCTTTTCTTCTCAGGCTGATCAAGTCACAATAAAAAAAGTGTTTTCAGCACGTTGTTTTGTTGTTGTTGTTGTTTTTTCTCTCCCTCTCTGCGTCTGTCTTTCAGCTTATCTTCGAACGAACAGCCTAGGCGCTCGTGTATTTAAAGATTACAAAAATAAAGTCCAGTCCCATTTTTTTTTTATATTAAACTCTTTGGAGTGAAAGTCTGTAGTCAGTAGACGCTTTGCGGCGGCCCGGCGTGCTGCTGGTACCACGCGCTGCTGTAGTCTTCCGGGTAAGGCGGCGTCGAAGAGTTGAGTGCCACCGGCGTCACGTGACCGCGACCCACCGGGTTGCCGTGCGCACCGGCGTCCCAGAGCGCGGGCGAGGGCGGCGAGTTACAGGACATGGAGTCGCTGGCGTTGGGACTATGCTCCAGCGGGACCTCGCCGTTCTTGTACAGCTTCTTGAACTTGGATCTCCGGTTCTGGAACCATATTTTCACCTGGTCGAGAAAGACAGGGATTGTGAGTGTGTGAGTGTGTGTGTGGGTGGGTGGGTGTGTGTGTGTGAACGCGCGCACCACGGATTAACCTTAAGCCTATAAAGTGTATACATCGAACGAATAATATACACCAAGCAGAAAAATATAGGATGCATGCATTTCTATGGTATATTCACCACAGCGGTGTTCGGTGTGTACAGTTACGTGTTTAATTGTGTGCAGCTGAATGCATTGCAAATGCACTTTTACGAATCAGGTGCATTGCACAGAATAAGACCAGCATGTGTATGAAACGGTGTGCGTTCGTGGTAAGAGCTGTTACCTGCGTCTGGGTTAAGCCGAGCTGTGCCGCGAGCTCGGCTCTCTCCGGGAGCGCGAGGTACTGCGCCTTCTGGAAGCGCCGCTGCAGCGCCGCGAGCTGGTAGCTGGAGTAGATGGTGCGCGGTTTGCGCACTTTCTTCGGTTTTCCGTTCACCATCCTAACTTCAGTCTCCGGCTCTTCTTTGACTGTAAACAACATGAAATGTGTTTTAATTATAGCCTGCGACATGTCGAAAAGGAGCGCGCTCTAAAATAGGCTCTGCAAGTCGCAATTATAACAACAAATATACCATAACGTACCAGCGTCTTCAAATGCACTTATTTCTGTCCCTGCGAAATAAAGTCCAACTAGTCCAACTAGTCTAGGGAGAGTCGGAGTGCAAATTCTTAAGCTGTTTATTATTTCATCGGCAGACATAATTACCGATAATTAACTCTTGTGATGTTAATATTATAAACATTCGTCAAATCATAGGCTTTTCACCAACAGTCTAAGAGTTCGGGTGGATGGAGATGGAAAGCGCGAATACGCCTATGAGCTGTGTTTCCACCAACAGAAATGCATTTAAGAAAAGGGGAAAAAAACACACACAAAAAAAACAAAAAAATATTGTATGATAATTTGGCGCAAGTGAGTAACTTTAATATGTAATTTATTTACAAGGTTAACGATCTGTGCAATGAGCAGAAGCTCCTTTTCTTTTTCATTCCTATTTAGTAGTGTAGGCTGCGTAAACATTACACTGGTGTGATTATTATTAGTATTACCATTATTATTATTATTATTATTATTAAACTACTACTACTAGTAATACTACTACTAATAATAATAGTAATACTAATAATAATAATTTCACTTCTGTTTCATTATAAATATATATTGTAATTTATTTATTATATTTATTTCTAAGCAGGAACAGTAGCCTAAATATTATTTTATATTCAATTTTAGATTTATTATAAAGAATAAACAAATCGCCAGCAGTCTAGATGTTGTGATGCTTTAGACTTCCCTAAACACTCAACTCAACTCCGCCTGGAGATCCACTCACAACAACCGGGATGGTCATCGCCTATTAGGAGTAAACTCTAGGTGTTTACTGTAGGTGTAACTGTGCGTGTTTAGCCCCAGCCTAACCCTAACCCTGACCCTGACCCTAACCCTGACATTTTGCTGTTTATTCTGTTATTCGGTGCACAAGCAGACATTAAAGGATGACACAAATCCTTTGTAAATGTCCAAAAACATCGCACAGGGAAAAAAAAAACCCAAAGGTTTTAGCACATACAATGATCGATTATATTTTATAATCTGAGGCTGATCTTTGCAGTATTTTGTGTAAGGCTGAATATAAATAATAATAAACAGTAGGGATGCTCGTACAGCAGTCGGCTTTGTGCTGTGCTCACGCGGAGCGCGCGCTGATTACCATTTTAACCAGTTTGACTTAGCAGTGCGTGGCCTTAAAACCTGCCTAAATGTGTTCATATTCACTAACAACTTTACCCACCTGCGTTTTGGGGCGGTGTGTGTCCGTCTCTGCTGTACTGGCTGTACTGGTGGCGGTAAGCGTTGCCGTAAGGGTACTCGGCCTTGGCAGCGTAGGGAGCCGCGCTGCTCATGGCGCACATGTTGAACTGGTGGTAGGAGGGGTTGTGCGGCCCTTGTGCGTACGCCTGGCCGGGGTAGTAGTCATGATGGCCCTGGTGTGTTGTGTAGTAGCCCATGTCCGTGGCCGAGGACTCGGGCAGAGTAGGGGAGTCCTTGGAACCCGGGTGGCAGCTCATTGAGCCGGAGAGATCGGCGGAAATACCGGAAAGCTTCCTGTCGTACGTCGCTCCACTCATCGTGGGTGAGAAAAACGCTGCAAGAAATGATGCAATCGCCCACTGTTATGTCCTTCTCCAGCGACGGGTGTGTGATTTAAGAATAAAAAAAGGAGACTGTGGGACGCCGTTAAGGCGAATCCTTGAAGGGCTGGAGCTGTGGAGCTCCTCTGTGCTCTAGTCTTCTCAGATGAAGCTGCTACTCCGTTAATGACAACGCAGCGAGTTTGGGAAAGTAAATTATAGGGCGGCCGTGTGAATGCTGCTGTCTGATTGGCTGCAGAACTTCGTCTCTCTCTCTCTCTCTCTCTCTCTCTCGCCTCCCCCGAGGGCAGAGCCACTCAGTCTTCTCAGTCCTATACACAGCAGTACTGGATATTTTTGTAGATCTTTTTAGTGCCAGTATGATATTTTCTGCATCGGCACTAAATGCAAAAAGTCTCAGTATCCTTTACTAAAGCTTCAACTTTATGTGCTTTTTATTTCTGGTACCAAATGTTGGAATACAAAAGTCAGGAATAAAAATGCTGACATTAGGGAGGTGAACCGTGCGCACTGGGTACACCAAAACCATTAACACCACTTAGGGTTACAATCTCTCCTTCTTTCTCTCTCTCTCTCTCTCTCTCTCTCTCACACACACACACACACTCTCACACTCGAGTTCTCCATACATTTCTGGTTTTTGTTTCTAATTCATTTTCCATTCACGTATGAAAAATGTTCCATTCACTCCATTATTCAGCAGCCAGCCTTGTAATAGCTCCTGTCTTTTTTTTCTATTCTTATTCATAGACGACTTTGGTTTAGAGGTGAAAGACTTTTCAATAAAAGCCTGAAGGCCAGTGGGGCATTCCTCTATGTGCTCCTTACACCCAAAGACCTGAGGCGTCTTAACCTTTGGCACTGAGAGAGACACTACTTGGCTCGTAACATGTAGTTTTATGTAGACTGCTTGTCCCTGGAAATTGGCAGTACAATATAATAAAGACTATAGGCCTAATATATACGGAAATTAGCCGATGTGAACTGTCAGTGAGATTAGATCGTGGGATGTATTATTTATGTGTTATTTTATATAGCCCATTCATTATATCTATAATTTATTTAATAGAATTTGCATGCATATACATCCATTTATTGAATATTATTGAACATTATTTTAAAGATGAATATAATAAAAAAATAAATAAAATGCATGAATATAGTTTGTTTGTTTGTTTCCCAAAAGCGCACAGCACACAACACCCGTATTGCACATATTGAGAGTACAGAACCTGGCTTACTAATTACTCCTTACTTTATATATAGCCTAAGAGTACTGTGAAATACAAATCCTAAAAAAAAATCCATACAAAGGCAAGAGTTTTGCTAAAATGACATCTATAAAATGGAGCAAAATGTAACTTATTCAGATGAAAACAAAGCAAGTTTTAGAAACACTAATTCTTATTCTGTGTTTTGTCTAAGGTTCATCCAACATTGCTGGAGTGAATGTTTCTCTATCAGATATGCTTCATACACGCACGAAACAGACGGAAAAGTTGCTTGCTCATCTTTTTTCCCCTCGATAGAAAGGGATTGGAATTAGTTTCTAACGCAATGCTGCCTCCCCGTGGTTAAAACCGTAGCTCTTCTTCATCACACACCTCCTGCTCCATTCAGCACACTACTGTAATTATTCATGTCACTGCTGGCATCTCAGAAATGTAGGTTTACTCCAGGACTGGCACTGTCTCTGTCTGACACTATTCTGTCTATCAAGACAAATAAAACTGTAGAACAAGAAAATGTCTCATTTCAATGAACAGCTGTCAACATTCTGGTACACGTTATATGTTCAGTCTGTTCCTTCAGTAGGCTGTTCTGCACACACACCCATGCACACACATTCACATACTAACCCCTACGAATTATTTTGACTAACCAGTTCTCTTGTTGCCCTGTTTTTGGGAGGTTGGATGAAGCCAGAGAACTGGTTACACACACATACAGTACACACACACACATGTATGTCTTTGGACTGTGGGAGTACTCGGAGTAAACCCATGCAGACATGGGGAGGACATGCAGACTCCACACAGAAAGGACCAGACCACCCCACCCAGGAGTTGAACCGGTGCTACCCACTGAGTCTTAACAGCTTATTCCTTTTCAGGGTCACCGGGGAGCCGGTGCCTAGCCAGCAGCATAGGGACAACCCACCAATCCATTGTAGGGCACACACACTCACACACTAGAGCCACTTTAGAGACACCAATCAACCTAACGTGCATGTCTTTGGACTGTAGGAGGAAACCGGAGTAC
>JAOTRJ010000055.1:19855623-19870504 GCA_028564905.1 Leptodoras praelongus
ATGCAGACTCCACACAGAAAGGACCCAGAGTCTCCGCCCCACTCGGGGATCGAACCCGGGACCTTCTTGCTGTGAGGCGACGGTGCTACCCACTGTGTCGCCCACAACTTATTATACAAAATAAAAAAACAAAGGTCATGTTAAACTAAACAGACCACAAGAGCTAACATGGATATTTGAATGAGATGAAACCTGTGGTTTGGGGAAACTCTTCTTGACACGATTCAGGGTTTTTCGGTTATAACACTCCCCGCCAAGTTTGACCCTCACAGATCCTGAGTCCAAGGGCTCTGCTGTTATCTGAGGAAAAGTGTTTAGGGCGTCCTTCAGGGCAAGAGTGATAAGAGAGAGAGAGAGAGAGAGAGAGAGAGAGAGAGAGAAAGAGACATGGACAGAAAAACAGAGAGCAAGGTGTGTGAAAAAGAGCAAACATCAAAGGTGTATAATTTAAGAAACAAAGTAAGGGCAAGGTGATACCTGGTGTTGGGGGTTCATGCTGACTCGCTTCAGAAGCTTCCTCTTCTGCTCACTAAGAATGCTGTCAATCTTCCGCATTGGAGGCAGGTACAACTCATCTGAAGAGGAAAAAACAGTATATATATGTATATAATAAAACAGTATAGACTATTTGAAGCCACAGAAGGCAATCTGTAATCCTATAGCGCTCGTACCCTCTGTGTCCTCCAGTGCCTGTATCATGTCAGGGTCCAGAGCTGTACTGACCAGCATCTCCACATAGCTTCGGTACATCTCTCGCATAGCTCGAGTATTCAGGCTTGCTCTCACGGAAACTACAAGAAAGAAACTTTGTTACACAGACACACACACACATATATGTTCAGATTCACTGAAGATAAAGTGTCGGCGCTCACTCTCATCATCGCTGGCGGAAGAATCGGATTCGGACGACGAGGGCACTTCTTTCAGCCACTTCCTTCTCTTCTTGGGTGGAGGCTCGGCCTTTACTTTTACCGGTTGCTGTTTTGCGGGCCGTTCCACCTTCCTATCTGCTGCCCTTTTGTCCTCCTTCTTCCCGTGTTCTGTCACAGCTGCTCGTTTCTCTGCCTTCTGGGGTGCAGGAGGTGGTGGCATTTTCTTTTCTTTGTCTTTCTTTTCTTCTCGTTCCTTCATTTTTGTCACCCGTTCTTTCTCGTGCTGCTCTTTCACCTTGACGTTGTTCTTCTCTCTGGTGTCTTTCTCTTTCACTTTTTCTCGGTCTTTGTCTTTCTCATCTCTCACAACACGAGGAAATGCTTGATTGTTAGGAGGCGGGGTCATCTTTGGGACAGAGTGAGACTGCGACTGCCGTCTGGATGGTCAGATATCATTTAGGTATTAGCATGCTTAGAGGGAGCAAAAGAATCACCATATATACAGTATATGTAACAAGTGGGCATGCTCTTTTTATATATTCAACTACGAGATGCCCTATAATACAAGGAAGTTTAAGTACCTGAGTGTCACATTTGGCCTGTGCCAGGGCTTGCGAGAGCAAACTCTTACATAGTCCTTCTTATTCACATTCTCCAGGAATTTCACATATAGCCGCTGGTACCGTTTTTTAGCATCGCCAAAGTAACCAAGATACTGAGGCAGGGAAAGTAAACAAGCATAAAACAAATGACATGATCAACAAACAGCTCAAGTGAGTAACCTAAAGACATAAATGTAAATAAAATTCCTATGTAAATAAAATGGAAAAAAAGCCTAAGTCAGGTCCCACATTTTTTCTGATCACTGTAGGCTTATATGTTGGTTATAACACTAACGACAGTTTATGTTTCTGATATAACACACATTTTTAGAATTGGAAACTTACATTGCTAGTGGCACAGAACTGTCTCTGTCCATCTTTAATTTCTGGGGCAAACTTCTGAAGCAGAGCTTTCTGTACACGCCAGATGGGCGGAGGCTCCCGACCTGTCTGCAGGGCCAGCTGGGGACAGGAAGAGACGTAAAAAAATCGAATGAATCTTCAAAAAAGAACAGTCAGTACACATATGCTCAGCTGTGTCAGGTGGCCCAGCGAGATACATTAATAACAAAAACAAAATATATTCAATATGCTGACTATTCTGCTATCATGATGATCATTTTAGTTAAATTGCTGTATGTATGATTTTGACATACGTTTACATTTAGGCATTTGGCAGACGCCCTTATCCAGAGTGACTTACATTATCTCATTTTAAACAACTGAGCAGTTGAGGGTTAAGGGCCTTGCTCAGGGGCCCAGCAGTGGCAGCTTGGTGGTGCTTGGATTTGAACTCATGATCTTCCAATCAGTAGTCCAATGAGCCACCACTTCCCCGTTTATAAGTAATGTACTGAGTGAGAGGGACCTTTTTTCAGAATAATGAAAAAGGTCTTAAAATTTACCCAGAAGACAAATGTTGGCCACAGAATGTACCTTAAGAGTTTTGATGTCTTCTATCCGTACCACAAATTCATCCCTTTCCCTAAAGATGCCCTCTCCTCCACTTTCACTCTCATCCTCCTCAGTCTCTCCTGCAATGGCAGCACCACTCTGTTTCTGTGCCAGGTGCAATGGCAGGATTTGAGGTGCTGGGGGCTCTTCTGGGGATGGAGGAGCTAGAGCAGGCTGCTGCTGAGGTCGAGGGGGGCTTGGAGGTGTTGGTGTCTCAGAGGGCGGAGGAGAGGCTACAGGCAGAGGGTGTGGAGGAGAGAGGACAGGCAAGGAGGGGGCAAGAGGACTGGCTGGAGGCGAAGACTGCTGGAGTGGAGGTTTCTGCAGTGGAGATGGGTTGTCCTCTAGCTCAGGAAGGGGTGAGGGAAGAGACAGTGGAGGAAGAGGTGGTGGAGAGGGTGAAGACGAAGATGCAGGGGATGATGGAAAGAGAGGTGCAAGAGAATGGGGAGCTGCTGCTTGAGAAACTTCTTTAGGCGAATCTGCAAAGAAAAGGAATATTTACTAAGTTTATAGCCACAGCACCAAATAGGAACAATAACACAAATGACTACTGGCCTTTAGTGCTCTAATGTTGTTACAAAATTTATAGAACTGCTAGCTTTCAACCTTCCAGAAGTAAATTTTCATACCTCCTACTTTTGGAACACTCAGCAACTCAATTTCTGGGACTCTCTCTTCTACTCCTTTGTCATGCTCCTTTTCTTCATCTTCTTCTTTAAATTTTTCCTCCTCAATCTCATCACCTTCCTCATCTCTTGATAACATGGTAGACTCAATAGACTGTGTATGTGAAGAAGGCTGTGTGTGCATATGTGTTGGGGTTTGTGGGCTAAGGGAAGGTGGCTGTTGTGTTGGTGTCAGTGGTGTAGGAGGGATTGGAGGAGGAGGTGGAGGGAGAGAGGGAGGCTGCATTGAAGACGTGCTTAGCTGTGGAGTGTCATATAGAGCAGAGATGGCCGAAGAGATACTCTTTTGGAGGTCCTGGTTTTTCCCCACAGAATCTTCTTCATCTGAGGAAAAGGATGGAAGCGTTTCCAGATTCCTCTTCAGTTCTTCATCTAAGCGCTTGCAAGGACTTGGGCATCCACCCAAAGACAGCCCGCCATCGCCTTCACTATCCCCATAACCAGACGATGGTGCAGGTGCTGGTGGAGGTGGCGGCTGAGGAGATATGGGATGGATACCTCCACTTTTTCCTGGAGATGAATCACCATTCCCAGAGCTGCTCCCTGACCTTTTCCCAGATTTTAGGAAATCCAAAAAAGAAGCCACAAAACCAGTCTTCTCAGAATCTTTCTCGTCCATCTGCAAAATGGCAGAAAACATGAAGCAAACAACATATGAGCATGAGCAAATAAACTAAGGATGAGTACAGTGCACAGGTAAAAAGGCTCACAGGTAAGTTATAAAATACATTTGTAGGGGGAAAAAAACATGCTTATTTCTCTCACATCTTGAGTCGAGCCCTTGTTCTTGTCTATAGGTCTGTTCATATCAGGCACTCCTGGTGTCCCTGGACTCAGACCCAAAGAAGGAGCAGAGCCAACAGAACCATCTGAGAGGGCTGGGTCAGTACCAGACAAAGAATCTGTCCGTAAGAGTGCATCAGAAGATGACATGGTACCAATAGGAAGCTTGATCTACAAAAGACAATAAAATTAGACATTTATCAGACATGGACCTTAATATACCTTGTCATCAAATAAGATCCTAAAATACTAAGAGAAAATAAGGTGAATCCTCCTTCCAAACTTGCCTTGATAGGTTTGATTGGCTCTTGGTGCTGTTGCTGCTGTTGTGGCTGATGATGCATTTGCTGTTGCTGCATGTGTTGTTGATACAGCTGACTCTGATCTTTGTTGTCCATCATGGATTCATCCCGCCTGCCTCTGCCTCTCCCTCTGCCTCGACCCCTGCCTCTCTCAGGAATATATCCTGTTCCACATTCTCCCATCATGGCCCTGGAGTGGTGGGGCTCAGGCAAAGGGCGTATGCGTGGACGGCCACGTGGCCTTGGAGGACCTTCCCTTTTGGGCTTGGTGGGCTTCCTGCCTCTCTTTTTTGGTCCATCATGGGGAAGTAATTGTGGAGGTGGACCAAGAGAGGGATATCCAAAGTCCAAGTCACCCATTAGAGGACTCATAGTTCCACCACCAGATTTCCGACAGCTGGACACAAGGTCAGGAATCAGGTCAGGAAGTCTTCGGCTATTTAGTCGAATGTCAGCAGGAACATCAGCCTTATCTTCATCATCCTCAAATTCATACTCCTGTGCATAGCTCTTTTTGGGAAGGGAATTAGGATCAGGTCTCTCCTTCAACAAGTGGAAAGAACTGGACTTCAGGAGCTTTTTTGGTCGGGATGAGCAGAAGATTGGAGAGGTGAGTCCTCCTGATCCAGAACTAGAACCTCCAGAATTTACCATCTTAGCACCAGATCCGTCCCCGACATTTGCCCCACTTCCCATTCCAAGGCCAGTTGGTTGAGACTGGATCAGTCCAAGTTGCTCCGTATTGACTGTTGATGGGAGCTCATGGGTCTTCAAGGAGTCAAGGTCAAGGTGCATGGTTCCATTGTCAGGCTCTGCAAGATCATGGCAATACTGCCCATAATCTTGATCGCCAGGGTGACCTAGCATGTCATAGCTTGCGCCTGTATCATCCCCTCCACCTTCTGCAGTTGATTTTATGCCCTCCATACCTTCTTGCCCTGTCTGGGCTTGAGAAACTCCATCTTGACCCTGCCCTGTTCCTCCAGAGCAGCTTGACTTATACTCTTCGGGGCAGAACATGTCCTCCATGCCAGGAAAGAAAGATCGTTCTTCATCTGGAAGGAGAGAGTCTGGGAAACAAATAGATGTTAATGGAACAAACCTCTGGTTCTGATGGGACTGATTCTGATTTGTATTTGACTTCACTGATGACCCCCTAGAGTCAAAGTGATGGTCTCCTTGATGCTGCTGATCAAGCTGAGCTTGAGGAAGCTGAGAGGAATGGGAGGAGTGAGACTGCTCTTGTTGCTGTGCAGTTGCAGAGGTTGACTGAGAAGCAAGGTGGTGGTGGCTCTGTTGAGTCTGATGCTGAGGGTGAGCATGGTGGTGGGAGTTAGGGTGCTGAACTTGAGGGGGTTGCTGCGATTGGTGGTGGTGATGGGAAAGATGATGCCCATGGGTGGGGGTTGATAAGCCCAAGTCAGGCTCAGAAAGATATGAATGTAACTCAGAGGGATGATGCTGTGAAGGATGATGAGATGAAAGTCTCTGCTGTTGATCCTGTGATCTGTGTCTCTCTACACTTCCTCCAGTTCCAGCTCCAGAATTTCCTCTGCCTCCCTCATTTCCTGCTCTATCATCCACCATTCCTCCTTCCTGACTTGAAGTTCGAGAAAGGGAGCGCTCTAGCATGTCCAGAGAAGACACTGTGGTGGATTTGGGATGATTCTGGTCCTGCTGCTGAGCACCATGACTATAGTGACTGGCAGCTTCCAAAGCTTGGGTCTGGAGCTGAAGCTGTAGTTGAGATGCTTGGGGCTGAGAATGAGTTTCTCCTGCCGCAACCCCACCGGCTGCTTCCATTAGAGCCTGCTGGCTAGCAGGGTGTTGCTGTTGCTGAGTGTCTATTTTGCTGCGTGTTGTGTGGGAGAGCACCGACTGCAACAAATGAGGAGGCTGACGGGACTGGTCTGTTGGAGACTCCATTAATGTTTGAGATTGAGACTGATGCTGCTGTTGCTGCTGCTGTTGGTGTTGTTGCTGATGGGACTGATGATGTCCTGATTGCTGTTGGTGGTGGTGCTGCTGCAGATCAGGTGTCTTGCGAATGTAGGCCATATCTGCTGACTCTTGGGGCTTCTTCTGAAGATCCATATGGGGATGAGAGTGCAAGTGAGAATGTGTAGGTGTGTGTGGAGTGTGTTGATGGTGAGAAGATGGATGTTGTGAAATAGAATGCTGGGAATAAGGATCACCCCGTCCATAGTGGACCACTGAGCCCACCGAGTCATGGTGATGATGGGAATGGGAATGAGTTTGTTCTGGGTTCCCTCGTCCTCCTCCATCTGTGACAGATCTGCTGCTCTTCTGCTGTTGTTGATGTTTGTGTTGTTGCTGCTGTTGATGTTGTGTTTGGTGTTGTTGCTGATGCTGCTGCTTTTTTAAAGACATTTCCAACTGACTGTCCAGGCCTGCTCCATTCCCTGTTCCAGACACTGCAGCATTTGATGTGGCACTATGAGTTCGAATAACACTTTGAAGATGATATCGTTCCTCTGAGCTCTTGCTCATCTCATAGGATAAACCCTTACTTCCATCTTGGGTTGGAAGGACAGGTGGTTGTTGTGTAGACTGTGAGGAATGATGGCTTTGAGGGGGATGATGATGGGATGCTTGAGGAGTAGGACTTTGAGCCTGAAGTAGATGCTGGATGAGGAAATCGTCATCGTCATCATCCTGTTGTGGTCGAGACTCAGTCACACCAAGGAGGCTTGTATCAGACTTGGTTTTGGGAGGTGCAGAGGGATGGTATGATTGTGATCGAGGTCCTCGGGTGTCTGGGTATCCTTGTGGGGAGGGTAAGAAGGAAGGAGAGAGAACAGATGATAGGTATTTGTTGGATCCTGTTCCAACAGGTGACTGAGCTGGTCGTGAAGGAGCAGGAGAATGCAGACCAGGGCGAACAATTCCAGAGTTGCCAGATGGAGATGGGCTGGAATCAGGAATGTGGTAAGACCCTCCTCCGCCAGCCACATTATTTCCACCTCCTGTACTGGTACTTCCTCCATTGCTGCTTCCACCAGCTGTTCCCCCACTTGCCCCGGAACGTAAAAGTGCAGGAGAGTGCCCTGAGGAAGCATACCCCATGGAAGGGCTTCCAGCTCCCCCTAGTGATGGAGGCAGTGAGCCATAACCTGAATCTGTACCATATACTGATTCTGCTGAAAATGACTGGCTTCCCAGATTCCCATATCCTTTTGCTACTCCAGAGGTCCTGGCTGAAGGGAGATCATGTGTTTGTGGGGAACTGAATCCTGCATATGACTGAGATAAGTGTGATGGGGGCTGGTTGGGAGAGAAAGATTGAGGCTGCTGTTGGGGTGGGGTCTGGCCTGTCAGACTACTAGATGACTTAACTGGAGCCACGGGTGAGCCATAGCCTGAGAGACATGCTTTGGGAAGGGTCTGCTGAGAGGAGTTGGTGCTGGGAACAGGCTGGGAATGTGTTTGTGGGGGAGGCACAGACTGGGTTGGTGGCTGCTGCCGAGAGGATGCAGATGCAGAAGTAGAGCTTGGAATGGAGTTAGACTGCCGTGTACTGGCAGATGCTGAAGAGGAAGAAGATGATGAGGAAGATGATGAAGCAGAGGATGCCGAAGGTGGTGTATGGGGAGTTCTGGAGGATGACCCAGAGCCAGAGGAAGAGTAACCACTACTGGAACTGCTTTTTGCTGCCTTCCCAGGCCCAGCAGAGGATGAGGATGAGGAGGAACCATAAGAAGGTTGAATAATGGGTCGGTACTGCTCTGTCCTGGGGGATGGCTTATGGTCAGAGGAAGGGCTGTGCTCTCCCAATGGACTGCAGGAGAGACCAGCATGACGGGGGTGAGGAGCCTGCTGATACCCAGACACTCCACAACTGAGGTAATGCTGGAGGGGATGAGGTGTGGAGGAGGGAGCTTGTGCTGGAGAGGGGCGCTGGTAGTGCTTAATGACACTGTCTTGTCGTGGTACAGTTCGTTCTTGGGAGGCTGGCTGAGGTGGAGCTGGAGCAGATGAGAACACTGATGCACTATATAACTGTGAGGACTGATCCTGAAGCTGTGAGGACAGCAGGTTAAACTGGTGAGACTGCAAATGGCGTGCAGAAGCTGAAGCTGCTGAGGATGCCTGAGCAGAAGTTACACCACTACTACCACTAGGATCATGGCTCCCACGGTAGGCTGCAGCAGCACCCTGAGATGACAAGAGACGATCAAAGCCCAGACTTGACTGAGAGGGCGTCTTAATGTGCAGCAAAGGATCATGAGGGGACAAGAGGCCGTTTGAGGTGGGGCTGAATGTAGGAGTGTCTTGTAAAGAGAGTGAGGGGGTCACCCCAGGAAAGGAGCGTCCAGAAAACGAAGCTGGGTGCTGGTAGGCTGATAAGGCTGAGGATGATGTAAATGACCCAGAACCAGGAAGAGCACCAGAGATGAAAAGCTCAGCAGGGGCAGGTGTGTGCATTGCTAAAAACAAAGATGAAAAAAGACAAAGTAATGAGTAATGAGTACTCAATAAACATAAACAAAAGAAATAATAAAGAAATCCCAATACTAGTGGGCTCTGAATAATCTATAAATAGTACTACCTATAAATAGTTCAATCAGAAGGCTTATAATCATTTTCAAATGCTTGCTTTATAAGTTGTTGCTAAGGTAAGTGACTGCTCTGAGTGACGGCTTTATTTATATCTGTAAAATTGGAATTGCCAGTCTTCTATCATGTTAGAACTTACCAGTCTGCCAAGACGGAGTGCGGAACTGGGAGAGAAGAGAAGACGCAGAAGGTGGTGGCTGTGGTCCTCTGGATTCCAGAGCTGAGATCAAGTTCATAACAGAGGGATCTGGGCCTGAGGGACTTGCATGGTGAAGCCCAGCATCAAAAAGCCCAGATAAGCCTATGAAACAGAACACAAACTTGAAACTTAAATCAACAAATCAGGGCAAGCAAGAATGGTGCGCCCAGCCACCTTGCATGCGTCTGTGATGTATATTAAAGAAAGTTTACAACTAGCAAAGACAGTTATTAATTTCTACAATGGGTGAGTCCTATGACTATATGGGTGAGTACTATGACAATTATTACTGGAAGAAATATATTGTTACACTTCCTGAGAACATCACAGCTCTTGCCAGTACTTTTATGACACTGATCAGTTTCATAATGTAAAATCAGACTGGTAATAAAAAGACAACTAATGTAACAACTAATGTGGCTCGCACACGGCTCTGTAGCAGTTCTCCACCGAACAGCATAGTTTCACAATAAAGCTGAACCCAGGGCTATCTGCATCCTTCCTGGCTATGTGTCTCTGTCACATGAAACAAAAAGGAGGTTCTCTGAAGGTTTTGTGAAGGGACCAGACAGATCAGTCGTACTCATTGCACACCGTTTCACCATTACAGCTTGCACATGACAGGGTATTCCACTCCCTCCTCTTCCGCTGTTACTGCCTTCCCTACAGATCATATTTACCACATTCTTTTAATTACATTCTTCATTTTATTACAATCACCCTGTATTTTTTTTATATTATATCTTTATTTTTTAATTACATCTATATATTTCTATTACCCTCTCACTCATACTTATTCTTGCACTTCATTTTATGACGGGTTGTAACCTAACTTGTATAACTCTGTATATTACAAATAAAACCTTACAACAAACAGGTGTTCATTTTCATTAAAAATAAAAACTAGTAAGCACGAGGCGTGCGTCCGTTCGTTTTAAAGGAAGCACACACATACACCCAACGACAAGTGTGACAATACTTTCATTTTTAGTAAGCAGGCATGCGAAATTCAAGTTCATCTAATAGCAACCCATCCACCAGTGTGCCTATACTTTAATCTTTAATGAAAATACAGATACATTTGAGTGCATTAGCAGGTGATTAGCAAACACAAAAGCACAAGTCATGCATCTGTAGCTGAAACTCAAATGTCTTTCTAGCATTAAGCTCCTTTATGTTACCCTATATAGGGTTTGCGTACAAGCTGAACAGAATGTCAAGTGGGACTTTCCCTATCAAGATCAAGCGAAAAAGCCATAGCAAGTCATTAAATCATTACTCAAAGTAAAAAAATCGAATAAAAATTAGGTGCTATTAGCCTTTGACTCAATATTTGTGCTGGTTGACGCACGAGTTCATCCTGAGACATTAATCAGAACGTGTGTTCGACTGCATATGACCAGGTGATGGCCTGCATTATTTGTTAGCTCCACCTGGATGTCCTGCCTCTTGTTCACATCATACCTGAGCAAAAAGAGTGACCGAATTCAAATTTAGGTATGGCAGTGAAAATTGTCACAACATGGATGAACAAGTCTATGTTGCTACATTGCTTTTCTGCAATGCTTGGTGGAAAAGCGTTCTACAAATGTTACGACAATTCCAAATTTAAAAAAATCACAACAGGTACAGATACAAAGTCACTCACCCAGACTCCTGCCAGCTGCACCCCACGCCCCACCCTGTCCAGAGCTGCCCGGATGGTGATTGGTTGCATAACCTTGTAGGGGATGGGGAGTGGCATAGGCTTGCCTGTGGAGGAGTTCAGATTCTGGATGGGAAGACCTGGAGCTACCATACACCAAACTAATAATAAAAAAAAAAAATTAAATAAAAAAAAAAGATGCAAATATTACAATTCCAACATATGCAATTAAAACACTTTTATTGATCATTTGCTTAAATATCATGCAAATAATTGAGATGATTTCACTTCACTACAGTACCGTTTTAATGCGCACACACACACACACACACACACACACACCTCTTTTTAATGGCTTAAAAAGAATGATTGCTATTATTAAATAACACATTTCTGTCGTTTGTATTACTACACCACGTCTCTGTGATCTACATTTTATCCGGAGTTACTACGCTGTTGAACAATTACAAGATCGAAGCCTTTGACCAAAGAATAATAATCGCGTTACACCTGATTTTCTAAAACTCATTAAAAATGAACTTTGTATTTGTAAACATTTCCTTTCTAACTGACTATGTATTTACATGTATGCAAATGTGGGTGAGCAATCTAACGGCTAATCATGATCACTCGCACCGCTGTGGTTAAGGGATTCTATAATGATAACTGGGACAGGCCTTAATGTAGATGTTTGATGCACGTGTTACACGTCCAGGTGTGTATTACCTGTTTATAAACTAAATGGCCAAACGTTTGCCATATGCAAATATACAGCTATATATAAAGCACACGTTTGTACAGGATGCCTTTTGTACGCTCTAGCGTTACAATTTCCATTCCATCCAAACTTGTTCCGGCGCCACAGCGCTGACGAGGACATAGCGAAGACGTGGAGACCCTGACCTCTGAACACCTTTAAGATGCACCCCAGATCACCTCGTCTGACCTTAAATCCTTAAAGATCCAAAATCTAGTGGAAAGCCTTTTGCTTTCAGACTGGACCTTATTACAACAGCAAAGTCAAAACTAAATCCTGAACGACCGGTGTGACGGTCAGACGTCAAACTTTTGGCTAGGTACTGTATACTTAATATTACATTAATATCTAGGTTATATCTTTTAAATCTGAACGAAGGTCAAAGAATGCAATAAACTCAGAATAAAAAATAAACCTCAGTGTGTTCGTGCACTGGTTGATGATTCGGGTATAATCTGCTGATATGTTACTGTTTACTGTCAAATGTCTTTCGTTCCTATAGTATTATTATTACTGATTTATAACATATGCAAAAGCCAACAACAACAACAACAAAAGCATAACTATAATGCGGCACATCAAAGGCAGTCATGGCGAGCAGATTCTTGACAATACTCATGCATGACCTGAATCACTGTCTGGCAGCAGGAACACACAACTAACAGCTCCTGATTAACACACCGTGCCCACCCACTGCATACCCAACATGCATCATGCACCTTCAATATGTGCATTCAGATACTGAATGTTTCACACACACACACACAGGCTAACACCAGGGCTAGATAACAGGGCTAAGGCTAACATCTTAGCAGTAGCACTAGCATCTCATGTCAGGAGACTTGCTCAAAACGCTTGGGTTGCTTTTGCAAGAAAAAATATATATATTTATGCACTCACTGTTTTATAAGGCGTTGTGCGTTTAGGATTCTAAACTGCAGGAACAAAGGCGTGCTCTGTGTGTGAGTGTGTGTGTGTGTGTGTGCATATGTGTGTGTGCATATGTGTGTGTGTGTGTGTGCTGTTCCAGGTGCAGGCCTATATGCGACAGCGGCCACCATGATGTTGTTAGCAAGCTAACGTCAGCTGGATGCTACACCGAGGAGGCACCACGGCTTTGCGCTCGAGCTCGCGTTGCATTCGGGTCAAAAACGTGATTTTCTTGCTGTGAAGTATTGTGCATGCAACACTGCGGTTGCACGCCGTTATAGGTGCATGCTTCATGCTTCATGCATTATCCTTCATGCATTATCCTTTATGCATTATCCTTTTAGAAATGCATTAAGGATTTTCATTGCATTTATTATATTTTTATTTTTTTGGCTTGACTAACCAGAATGATAAATATTCCTATGTAAGAAAGGGGACACTAATAAATCCGGGTGTACAACATTCACCCCGCCCCCCATCTTCTTCTCTTTTTTTTTTCCTCCCCTCCTCCTCCTCCTCCTCGTCCTCCTCCTCTTCCTCCTCCTCCTCCTCCATCTCTCCCTGTGTCTGCTCTGTCTTACCCCCACAAACCCGCACATTAGGCTGTCAATCACATTCCTCTCCTTTTCCACCCTTCTCACCCCCCCCCTTGTCTGATCTGAAATAACACAAATAAAACATTTCCTACCTATTACACCCTTTATGATGACATCCCACGCAAATGCACCGTCAGACACATCGCATCGCATCGTGCAGTTCATTATCAAGACCAATCACACCACTATTGCTTCCCCACACACACACACACACACACACGGCGACATTAACCATTACGCTCTTCCTACCATGCATGTCTTCCAGTGCAGCATGCATGCCTTATTATTATTATTATTAGTAGTAGTAGTAGTAGTAATACTAGTAGTAGTAGTAGCATTATAATAATAATAATAATATATGCATATTTTTATATATATATATTTATATATACCTTGCTTTAGCTGATCGCTCGTAGCTCCATCCGGCTCCTGCGCCCAAATCCCCGAATCCTGCACCCGGGTAATTCCTGTCCATCTCCGCCACGGATGGAGGATGTCCGAAAATTCAACAAAACGAATAAAAACAGATCCGTGTGTGCAAAGTGTCCGTGCGACGACGCGATGGCTGCTAATTTGCGATCATTCTAGCTTGATGAGAAGCGAGTCTATGTGGAAAAACAGCATATTGAGAGAGAGAGAGAGAGAGAGAGAGAGAGAAATGGAGGGGAGGAGAGTGAGAGTGCGTGATACAGGGGGGTGTTCACTAAACCACCTCCGAAAACCTCACACACTCTCACACACACACACACACTCTCTCTCACACACACCTCACTTCCTTTTCGGTTTCAAAATCAGTTTAATTAATGCCATCCCCGCGACGCGACCCGCCGAAGTACCGAATGTAAGCCGCTCCAGGCTCGGCGCGCTGCCTCTGATACACGCGGATGACCGAACACGTCTTTCCTTCTCTCCTCCCCTTTCTTCACTCCGTCTGCTTTATATGAAATAAAAAAAATGGAGGCGCACAGACGACTGCTGCTACGCACCCGCTACATGTCGTCTCTCTAACTAAAACTAAGAACCCCGAACAAACCTAAACACTGCGAGTAAACCAACGGGGCGAGGACGAGAGCTCCGTCCGTCCGTCAGCGCTTTCAGACCTGGAGCAGCGCTTAGCCGTTAGCGGGGGGACGGCGGAGCGGCGGGCTAGGCTAGCTCTGTCGACGCATCTAAATAAGACGGTTTGCCGCTCAGTTTCCCCGAACGGCTCCGCTCGTCGTCCTGCTGCGGTTTAGGCTGATCTCAGTACCAGAGTAACACACAAAGCGCCACGGGTGGAAGAGGACCGCTTTCGGTTAGACGTCAAGAGCGAGGCCTTCTTGCCTTTTTCATAATATTAGTCATTTTCCCTCTTCGGAGACGCCATGTTTGAAGGCGGCCGTGCTGCTCCTCTCCCCCGACTCTCCCTCCTCCTCCTCCTCCTCCTCCTCCCTCCTCCCTCCTGCCTCTCTCGGCCCTCCCGCCCCTCGCGCGCTCGTGCTCAAACTTGCGCGTGGTCTGCTGTTTCGCCTCAGCTCGCGCGAGCTGCTCCCACAATACACTTCCAGCGCAGACAGACAGATAAAGAGAGAGAGAGAGAGGAAGAGATAAAGAGAGAGAGAGGAAGTGCAAAACCGCACATACTATCGTACCAGATAGTCAGCACCACGACACCACTTACACACAATCATATGAGTACTGTGGGACTGGCTAGCAGTGTCACCCCCTAGTGCGCGCGCCCTGTAGTAAACATACTGTCATCTATCTATCTATCTATCTATCTTTCTGTCTATCATCTATCTATCTATCTATCTATCTATCTATCTTTCTGTCTATCATCTATCTATCTATCTATCTATCTATCTGTCTATCTGTCTGTCTGTCTATCTATCTATCTATCTGTCTGTCTGTCTATCTATCTATCTATCTGTCTATCTGTCTGTCTATCTATCTATCTATCTATCTATCTATCTATCTGTCTGTCTGTCTGTCTGT
>JAOTRJ010000055.1:20728589-20738641 GCA_028564905.1 Leptodoras praelongus
GGCGATAGATAATCTCAGTACATTTAAAAGGGAGGTAAAGACATTCCTATTTAGATTAGCATTTAATTAGTTTCTGTCCCCATTTTATTCTTTATTTTAGTATATTCTATCTACATTTTATTTCTTTTCACTCTTAATAATTATTAGTCTGTCCTATTAATTATTTTGTATTTTATTCATCCTATTTAATTTTATTTTATCTTCATTTTTTTTAATTATTGTTACTCATTTATCCTTGTTTCTATTATGTACAGCACTTTGTGAAAGTCTGTTCGAAAAAGTGCTATATAAATAAACTTATTATTATTATTATTATTATTATTATTATTATTATTATTATTATGAGGCGACTATGGGTAACATGTAAGAACAGCTTATAACCAGTTCAGCATTGTGAAATGCCCATTCCAAAATCATCACACAACTTGCTTCATACTACAATCATTGTGTAATCGAATAAACCTATGGGTCATGCTGGCTCTGTTGAAACACCCTTATGTGATTGCTTATGAGGCTTCTGAGACGCTGCTATCTGCAGTATAAAATGGATAAATGGTACACAGTGTAGCTTGTTATCTTGAAGCCAGAAACAGTTGTTTGTCACTCTGGGCCAGGATCAGACTCAGGTATGCTGAACGGCTGGCAGACTCCTGACATTTTATATTATATTCATTTATATTAATTTTTATTATTAATTTGATTTTTGTCTCACATTTCTAAAGCATTTTTTTACAACATTTAATAAAAGAATGCTTAAAATGTAACATTATTCTTTGGCTAAACTATGTTCAGCTATTAATTTTAATTAATTTAATTTTAAATTAAAATTACATTATTTTTGTGATTTATTCCTTATTTTTTTATTTTATTTACATATATCTAATTCAATTTACATTTCTATACATAATGGTGACATTATGACTATATGACTATAAAGACTATAGCCTTTAGAATATAGTAACTACATAAAAAAAAACACCTTGGAAGTGAATTTGTGTTTCATTATATTGTTCTGTAATTATTATAGCCTTAGTAATCAGTATAAAGTGGAAATGTTGCGGGTACTTTGTGAAAGTGTGTACTGTCTCATTAACAATACATTAACATGTTATGCCATGGGTGCTTGTTTGCTTCTTTCTGATCCCATATACTGGTAAATGATGTTTTTTTCCCCTCCTGCTGCTCTACTCTTGCCCCATGTGTGGATGTCCATCACTTGAAACACACTGGGCTTGTCTTTGCCACCCAAAGCTCCTAAGAGGGAATGCAGCAGTGCTCCAGTTGTCCTATTATAGCCCTGCCTTGGAATTAGACTTGACACAAGAGCCATTTGCTTGACTCGGTTGCTGAGGGTCAAGAGCCATCTGACTTACTCCATCTGATCTGCCCATGACACGGGTGCTAGCAGATAATAAACGAGCACCAGATTTATTCGATATTCTATCTGCTGACACAGTCCAGGAGGGCTTGTTGTGTTTAAAATGATATATATGGACTTTCCCTGGTGTGTGATATGGCAGGAATAACATGTATGTGCATACATAATCTATATAGTTATTCAATATTTTGAATATTTATTGTATACTTATTGAAAAAATCATTTTATATTTCCAGGCATTGAAGGTTTGCAAGATCAGCAAAGCCACCGACCGTCCTTTCCGCCTTCTGCTCGTCCGACCCTATCTGACGGATTGGCCCGGGTTATGGAGGTCATGACGGAAAGAGGTTCAGGCCATTAGGATATAAAATACAAGGTGTTTGAAATAGAACAGCATAAATAGCGGGGCAGCATACATAGCATGACATGGTGCAGTAGTGAAATGTGAGAACGCAAGCCAGTTCAAATCTTTAAATCTAAGTTATACATTACCTCAAAAAGCAGAAAGCATTTTTCTGGTCACAGCCAGGTACAAGGTAATCAGATTTCCCTTGCTTTTTATTTCACACTTAAATTGTGTGACACTCGCTCAGTTGATGCAAGCAGCTATATTTGACTTGGCTGTTTGCAGGAGACATAATGAGTCACACAGCCAGACTCAGTGTAGCTCCCAATGCCCCAACAGCTCATGTGAAAATAAGGCAGCTCTGGTTCTTCCTGAATAGCATCTCTTTATGGGGCAGAGGGGTAATAAGGGGAAAGCAATGGCACTTATGCCCCCAATACCAAAATAGCAGATGAGTGCTCACCTGCTACTTCCCATGCTCCTACTGTGTTCAGCTTCGCTCAGCTACTGCAGTTATTTTGGTAGGCTCTGCTTTGTGTGCTTGTTTTCTTTCTTTTTTTTTAACCTCTGGATTTCTACCTTACTTTTCCCATAATGAAGAAAACTACTATTTTGTTAAACAGGTTGTTCTCTATGGATTTCTGAATGACCATCTCCGGTAATATTAGCTCATGTATTGGTTGAAGCATGGCACATGGAAACCCAGTCAAAAGGTAAGAAAAGAAATACATCAGTTTTTATCATTTACTTAGTATTCAGTACTAAACAAATGTGCTTTTCTCTGTATAAGTACACAATGCTAGAATTGTCAAATGGGTTAGGTAGTAATAAAAGACTTCCATTGTAGATAGTACTTAAGGAGTTTAGTTTAAGTACCATATTTATTCCGTTCCATTGATTGACGACGTCTGTAACCACTGTGCACATGTTCGGTGGACACGGTGCTATTCACGGTTTCGTTTTTTACCGTTCAAGTTTGATTTGGACGTTTTAAACTCAACAGAAAATGACTTTGAAGATTTTCCTGGAGGTTGCTGAGGTCTCGTTTCAGTAGTATAGTTTATAGTTACATGTAAATAACAGATGCAGGGAAACCATCCAGACAGCAAGTTGATATGAAATTATGAGCACTGGAAAAATGTCATGGTGTCCAAATTCTCTTGGCTGCTTTCTTTGGCCATGTTTCCTAATGGTTTCAGCAAGCTTGGAGTTCAGGCTTAGAGTTGTCTAACTTTAAAAAATTGTAGGTGTCTCTTTAAGGATCCTGACTCTTCTATTAGAACGTATTTGTGTTTTGCCTGGAATTGCAGCAGTGTGATTGAGTTCTCTGATCGATCCATTATGTTTTAAGAAACAGTAATGCAAAATGAAGACATTGTGAACATTTGTTGTCAGAAAACCTCAACATCTCTAGGGTTTGATAGCTTTCTTGTGTGTCTGTGTGTGTGTGTGTGTGTGTTTGGAGAAATTGCTGAGGGGGTAACAAAGTGTGAACCAGACTAATGTCCTGAAACAATACATTGACAACAGGCAGGTCTTGTGCATCATGTGAACGCTGAGCTATTTTTGTTAAGCCCATGGATGGGATTTGCTTATCTTCATGCTTGTAGTCATGCTTCTACACATAACCCTACACGGCTTATGTGTTGTGAAAGGCAGATAGGTATCCAGGCTCTCCTAAAAATAGTTTATGTGTGGCTTGATGCATTTCGTTTAAATGTGCTTGTGCACTTTAACCTTCAGGTTTAACACATGAGAAGGTTAAACCTGCTGAAAGAATGGATTGTTTCGATGGAAATCATTTCATATAATCTGATGTTTGCTTTTTTTAAGGACAATCAAGAGGTAGTGGTGAAATACTGCTCTCCTCTACTGCCAAGTAGGATGTTACTGAAATCAGGGTGAAGCACGTGGATAATACGTTCATCATGAGCTGCCTGGAGAAACACCATGTGAGCCATAAAGCAAGCATGAAGCACCCTTCCAACCTGGACAGTTTCATGGATGAGACAGACCGAGAGGTTATGAGTCTGACAGACCGAGCCTTTAAGAGTCTGTGCATTGGTGATGAGGCAATCTACAATGACTCAGAGCTTTTACAATCTCCAGTAGACTGTCACAAGCCTCAAGTGGAAGAGATAGCAAAAAAGCCTCGAGAGAACTCTGCCTCGGATGTTAAAAAGCTTGGAGCTCACAGGCCCAACGGCGTGTACAATGCACCGTGGCAGATGAATAAAAACTCATCACTTTTCACGGCATTTGCAGCCAAGAAGAACAATGACATAAAAATGACAAATGGGGACTCATGGGACAAATCGGCACTGCTTAGCATCCAAACAGAGCTGTCTGAGTTTTCTTCAGGTTATCAGAACCACCTCATGGATGAACACATTTACCCGGTAAAGAGTCATCAGAAGCCCCCTGAGAAAGGAACTGTTAATAAATCAATCCAGGATACATATAATTCATCAGGACAATCATCTAAACATCAGCACAGCAAATCCATTAAGCTGAAAAAACTGAATTCCAAAAACTTTTTTCTTCACAGTGAATTCAGCCCATTCCAGTCCTGGGGAGACTTCAATAAATTTGGACTGGGGAACATGGAGATGTATCCTTGCAATAGCCCAGCTGGATTGTATGATTCCTCACTTTACAGAGAACTGAACAATTTGAACATATTACATGTACCAGAGCCAACAAAAAGAGAGACAACCCAAAGCGCCTCACCTTTGGAACCTCGGCATAAATCTAAACCTGGACAGACTTTGAAAACTGAACCTCCAGTACCAGAAAAACATTCGGAGCAAAATTTCACAAAACTGCCTGACATTCAAATTGAGACTCTTCAGCCACAAGCACTGCTGACTTCCTCTGTATCACTTCAGAGGTGTCAGTCCGAAGGGGACCTTTGTGCTCCTTGGAGGAAAAGTCGAAGCAGGGCGAAAGGTGTTGCTCAGTCCCTTATCAGCTCACCTGCCTGCGAAAGGTCAAACACTGGAGAGGAGGGTGCAACCCAAAACAAAAAGGAGGTTAGAAAGATAGAAGAATCAACCTGCTTCAATTCAACTCCATTCAGTATTTCACAGCTGTTGACTCCAGTCATACCCTCCAGACAGGGTACAGGAGCCTCAGAGATACTGCAGTCTGTTCACTCACCTGCCGCCCTTGATGTCCCCGCACTCCATGAATCAGAGCTTCGTCCATCACCTGACGTCAAGCGAGAAGCATACAAATCCAAGGCGTCAAGTCTGTTGTTTAATCTCAAGGACAACAGAAAACGGGTCAAGGCAACATACAGCCCACCGAAATTTAAAGGTTTAGATGCAGCAGACCAAAATAAACTGTCTCCTTTGATTGAACAGGATGTAACCAAAAATGTTCTGGAAAGTCCAGAAATCACAGATGCTAAAAACACATTCAGGGTTCAAAAAAACAATACGTATCCAATGAGTCCTGAGACTGCAGACATACAAAACTCTCAGTCCAGCAGTCATATAAATAGCACGTTGCCAGATGACTTTTTGGGACTTAGTCTGCTGCAAGCTGGAAGCAGAGTCTCACCGGTTAACACTTTGAAATCAAAAAAGACCCATTTGGCCAAAGCTTCATATCCGTCTTTGAATTTGTACCGGAAATCTAGTCCAGTAGAACTGAATACTAAAACCACGTCAAGGGATGTCCCTGGTTCTGTCCCTCATTCTGTAATAAATAAAAGTACAGAGCAGAATTGGAGCAAAGAACATTTGCCAGACAAGGATAGTAAGGAACTGCAAAGAAAACACCATTTAACTAAATCAGAAATAAACAACGCAATCCACAAATATACCAAACCGAACCACGGTGAGACTGCAGACAAGGTACTGACTGAAACAACAGAAGGTGTAGATCTAAAGGAAAGATATTTTCCTACAGTTTTAAAGAAGCACAATGCCCAACAAGATATCCTGACACTTTCAGGTAGTAGGAATCAAGATAAATTGAATAATGGAGGAACAGTTAAGGCAGAGGAAAGCCCTATCAAATATAATGAAGGTCACAGAAAAGAAACACAACCGAAGCATTTATTTTCTGCAAGACAAAACAACTACATCAAAAATCAAAGATATGTGAATAGAGAAGGTGATGATGATGATGATGATTATGATGATGGTAATGAATGTGAATACTGGCAAGAGAATGTCAATTCTGCAGGGAGAAACAACCCAAGAAAGAGGGAATTAAATGTAGATGTGTATAAAGGTAAAGTACAGGAACATACAGATGATCGACTTTTTACAGAAAGTGGTACAAATGATGCAAACCATTTTTATAGCATACCCTCAAAGAATGGTTTGGAACCAGAAGCAGCCAAAAATGGTGCTTTTGCTATGAAAGGAAACACGTCGGCAAAAATAGCGTTGTTCACCTTAAAAGAACGGCCGTCAAATACGGTCCCAGGCTCGAAGAAAAAGAACATAGTAAAGGATAAGTATGAGTTAGCCACGGCGGCGTTAGAGAAAATGATTGCTGAGAGAGAACAAAGAAAAAAGCACAATGATAGGCAAAGTGAACAGGATTTACACATGAAAGTAGACCACAAACAGGAGACGATGCTAAAACTGAGCCATAATGAAACATCAGGAAGTGTTAGACCAGACAGGCAGGGTCAGAATGCCATTTCTGATTTTACTACACAAAATGCTCAATGCATAAACTTAGACACCAATCAAGTGTCTGAGGTAAAATTAGATGAACCTTACAAGCAGGAAGGTAATGCAATGCACAGCCCAAGTGGACTGATACATAAAGACAGGGATAGATCTGATAGACATGGTCAACAAGGAGGCACAAGTAATATCAAGTCAATGACAAGGGTAACCGAAACAGAGTGCGCGCCTAGAAATATAAACCGTGACCAAGAAAGCTCAGTAGTTCAGGACTGTATTGACAATAGGAGCATTCGAGATGGTAAACATGAGTCATCTACTCGGAAAAAGAAGCGCTCTTATAAACCCGAGGCTCCTCCTAGACAAAGAAAGGAACATGAAGGAAGTGAGAGATCAGAAGACAGTAAATCTAATGTACAAAAGGATGAAGGGCCAGTAAAGGGCCATGTATCATCACTTACACAGAAATTCAACAGAGAACAAGTAATACCGAGATTAAATGTCCAAGAATGTTCGATTCAAAGAGATCCTCTTATGGCGTACCACGGAAATGACTTGTTAAAACAAAAAGCGGTTTCACCGCAGGATATACTGGCTTTAAAACTTAATGAAAAAGCAAGAGAGGCTGGTTCAGACACCATGGAACTACCTGACAAACATTCAACAGTAGGCATGAGAAATGAAGAAAATGTAGTAGGTGGAGAAATTTCTGATGAACAGGGACTTCAAACGGATAACGAACACGACACAAGAAATAAAGAGGTGTCTAAAAGCATGAATGAAAGTGATCCTGATGCTTTGAGACAAACATACAACCAGAACCAATGTCATGGTGAAAACTCTGTCAGAGAGTATTTACCTGAGCATGTTGGGAAATCTGATGAACCTGATGATGAATCTGCGAAGACACCAACCATGAATTTGTTAACCCCAACTCATAATGCTCCAATGGATAGGATAACCCTTTACGATATTCTTAATCAAGCTGAACCATCACCATTGGTAGATGTTAAACATTTAGAGCAAGACCATCTTCTTTCCAAACCATCAGAAGACTCAACAGAAGAGTTAACATCTCTGAATAAAGGTGAAGAAAGAAAAAGTGCTCATTTAAACACAATGGATCCCTGTTCTAATAGCATCCCTGAAAATAATCTACATAACTCAGATATGACAGGTCCTCCTCCAAAGGATGTAGACAAAGGAGGGTGGGTGCGCTGTTTGATAGACTCAGCTCACAGTCTAACACCAACATCCCAGTCCAATGCCTCTTCTCCCACAATGGGAAAACCTGCTTTATTTAAAGTGAAAGACAACACATTCAGTGCATCCCCTGTTACCAAAACAGTAAGACCTGTACTCCATAAAACTCTTGCAGGAGTTACACAGCCATGGTCTCCTAGAGAAAGCTTAAGTGGGTCTGAAAAGGGTGAAGAAGATCCAGACCTTATCAAATACCTTGTGGAAGTACAAAGTCCAGCTTTGTCTTCCACGCCTGTCCGAATCACCCAACCAAACCAGTCATCAATACAGGTTGCACCCCCTCCATCCTCTCAATCCACCAAAGACCAGGAGAGAAAAGAGCTGATGGGTAGTTCCACACCACCTGAAGAAGAGAACTGGCAATTGGCAGTAAGCTCGGTTTCAGAGGGAAGAGAAAGCTATGAAAAGAATGCAAGAGATATTGTGGAGGACCTTGCATTAAACATTGCACCTACAGACAACATAGAGCAATTAAAACCTACAGACAACATAGAGCGACCAAGTGAGAGATCTGAATCAGCTTGTAGTGGCATTGAAAATCAGCTTCAGGGCAAGCCACCCGCTGTGCCTCCAAAAACTGAGAAAGCCCTGCGTCGAGCCATGAAGCTGACCACAAAGAGGATTCAGAAAGCGGAAGCTAAAAGTAAACCAGAGCGTGGTCGGAGCACCGAGAAGAGCTCTGGTCCGAAATATGAGAGGAGACACCAAAGTAGTGACAGAGTTCTCAGTGACAGATCATTCCGTCGAGAATATTATAATGACAGAGGTAGCAGTAATAAAAGCACTGAGGAAAACAGCGGTGAGGTATCTCTGCCAAAGAGTCACACAAGTGAAAGGCATGCCACACAGCAAAATAAACCAAACAGCCGTAGGAAGGAGAAAGATGCAGGAAGGAATCAACAGCATGGAGGTCGTAGGGATGGTGATGCAAAGAGTTGTGTGGCTGAAAAGCAAAAAGAAAGTCAGTCACAACACAAAGAGTTTGAGTCCCAGAATATAAACGTAGACTGTGAGAGACTGGGGCGTGCTCCTGAGAAATCACATAAAGTGTACCGCAGGGCTCATAGTTTGGACAGATTTTCAAGTGGGTATGAGCAAAGGTTACTTCGGTCAGGCGATCCTGTCTCTAACACCAGTACTGAGACATTAAAGAAGCCTGCCACTGCACAGACAGCACCTTTGCAACAAAACAGCATTGAGCATGCTTATGGCTCTCCAGTAAACAACATTGTACAACAGTCTTTCCCAATGACCCAAAGGAAACTTCTGCAGGATCTTGATTCAGGACAGTACTTTGTGGTGGACATGCCAGTGCAGGTCAAGACAAAAACCTTCTTTGATCCAGAGACAGGAAGCTATGTCCAACTGCCAGTTCAGTCACTTGAAGGGACTGTACCACGGGCACAATCTGTAGAAGTTGTAAATGCACCCCCGCTTATGCTATATCATGGCTTTGTTCCAGTGCCTGTCTCGTCCTTACCGTAACCAAAATCCACTGTTAAAGCAGGCTCTGTGGTCGCTCCTGTTTACTTGGACTTATTTCAAACCAGACGGACAGAAGAACATTTAAAGCAACCTTTAAAGCACCAAAGCTTATGTGAGCTAGCCCCACACATGAGCCGTGCGTATTAAAAGTGCACTTTTAAATAAACATAATCAGAATTTGATTGTGTTTGAATAAAATAGATGAAGATAAAGATAGACCAGTAAATGGTCTTGGTATTAAGTGAGTCTGAATTCAGGCATTAGTGTTTTTATCCTAAATATACTATATATGTTTATATATGTTTTGCTCCTGCTCTGAAATACTCTAGTTCCCTTCTTTGCCTTTGGTATTGGCCTTTGGGATTTTCTAATGAATACGTATTTCGTGGTGCTTGACTAGGTGATTATGTTATTTACAAGAATGTCTAAAAAGTGCTTTTCCCATTTATCATTGCAAATGTGTTACATTGTTGATATTTATTTTGCCGTATTTACTTTTTGCAGATGCACTGATTAAATGGAGAAACGTGAAAGGCTGTATGTGGCTGTATGTCTTAAATGACATATTTACAGGTTAAATAATATTCATTGTGTATTCGGTGTATTTATGTAATATTTTGTGCATTTTGAAATGACCTATTTCGTGAGGCTGTCTTGCCGATTTCGTAAAATGTCAATCATTCCAATAAAAAATCTCAACAAACGTCTAATATTTCCTATTACGTTAGAATGGTTACGTTTAGATCAGTCCATGTTTAGATGCGAATTCAATCACTTTTGCACTTTAATGACTCTCTAGATGTCTCAGAAGTATAAATCTGAGGTAGCTACTGTATTTCTGACCCTTAACTTAAATACAGTACAGGCCAAAAGTTTGGACACACCTTCTCATTCAATGCATTTTCTTTATTTTCATGACTATTTACATTGT
>JAOTRJ010000055.1:21007266-21018199 GCA_028564905.1 Leptodoras praelongus
TGTGTCTCTCTCTCTCTCTCTCTGTGTCTCTCTCTCTCTCTGTGTCTCTCTCTCTCTCTCTCTGTCTCTCTCTCTGTCTCTCTCTCTCTGTATGTCTCTCTGTCTCTCTCTCTTGCTCTTTCTCTGTCTCTCTCTCTCTCTCTCTCTCTCTGTCTGCCTTGCTTTCTCTCTCTCTCTGTATGTCTCTCTTCAGGTTAATTAAACAAAAATATACCTGTATATATTCTGTGTTGCAGAGCAATGACGTCCTTACAAAGTCACAGCTCTTACCTCTGAATGTTACAAAGTTATAAATGTTGTGGTATAACCAATAATTTTATAATTACCAATTAATAAAAACCAATTTATTAATAATAATAATAATAATAATAATAATAATAAAAGAACATGGAATCCAACACACACACACACACAAACCCATACACAGACCCACGCTCTCACCCAAACACTACCATCCTGTTTTGCACACAGTAGTAGTGATGTCAGAGATGAGGTGATAGCTGAGGTCAGCAGGCCATGCTTTGATGCTCCCCCAAGGATTGTGGGTGATTATGAAGTTGTTACCAGCAGGCTTGAAAAGGCAGCAGCTCCTGAATCATACACACCACATGCACATACACCCAGTTCAGCTCTTAGTCAAGAGCAAATCACCCTACATGAAAAAACAGACCTGCATGTACAGCGAGATACTCAAGTGTAAAATGAGATTTACTGGAACAAACAATAAAAATGCTGACATGTTTACACCCCTCCATGTAGGATGCATTAATCTAACACTCTTACTTTCATAGCTGTAGTGTGAGTAAAGCTGTTTTAAAGCTTTTGGTAATTCCATTAACCTGTTGGTTAAATGAGACTAAGTAAACGGTATGAAACAACAGCAACGATGTCCTTAAGGAGACGGAGAACAAGCCCTTAGTGTCTGAAAATAAAAAATGAACTGATGTATTGTAGAATTAAACTCTTTAAGCCATGGTGTTTTAAAGCCAATAACTTACAAGTTCAATAAACTTGGTGTCTCAGGAGGAAGTCTAGAGCACCACACACAGATCCCACCGCATGTGCATGTGAATCATTAAGTGATTTATTTACAATGACCAGCCTGTGAAGGCTCACGTGTAGGACACTATCTGATCGCAAAGCACACAGTCACTTAACACCACAAACCCCGGGAGACGCTTGTTTATGCATAGACTCCACGTTTAGATGATTAACTCTTATCTTCTAGTCACTGCTGATATTTTATCTCTGAAATTTTGGCACAAACGATGAAATGTCTCCAGTGGAAAGCATTAAGCGGAGCTGTGCACACAGGCCTATAATATAAGACTATAATATAAGAGCGTGCAAAACCATGACCAGGATATACTGAGAGTGTGTGTGTGGTGTTTGAGTGTGTGTTTGTGTGTATGTACACACACACACATATGTGTGTAAGGCAGTTATGAAACAGACCTGGCAGCTGGCCCGCTCAGGACATTTGACCTTGTGCAGATTTTTTTCTCCCCTTCACCCTTTTTTCATGTTCACTCTTTTCCCTTAGCTGAGGCTAAAAGGCTCAAAAGGGTGGAAAGCAAAATATTTTCTTAAGGCTCCTGGACGCCAGGTTGCATAAAAGGTTCCACAGGCGTTTGCATCAAACCTCAACCGTCGAAACCACAAATTCTGTTTTTGCAGCCATAAAACTGCCCCCACCACAGAGGGGGGTGGAGGGGGGACATTTCCATTCGGTTGATTCTTATAAATTTAAATGAAGTGAAAAAAAATCTGGTTTACTCCCCAAAGGAAAACACTGCGTACCTAGCCTGTATTTATGAGCAATCAATGCAAAAGCTTATCTATAAGTGATTGTAATTCAGTAGTTTCAAAAATAAAGCTGTACAGCAATCAGATGTCACTTGCGCTGTGCTTATTATTATGCTATTATTAAAAGTCATCTGTGAATGCTCAGTATAACGTTCAAATTAGCATTCATTTCAATATAAAATCACCCATGAGGAATGTTAAAAACACATGGGTGTGCATCACAGGATTTGCCTTGCTGTGATGACTTCCTCTACAGAAAGGAGGGGGGCTGTGGGGGGTGACCCCGAGGTGAAAGGTCATGGCAGTGAGTCAGGGTCACTTGTTGCTGCTGGTCTTCTCTGCCTCTTCTCCCTGGGCCAATCACAGAAGTCAGGTCATGCTTGTGGACCAATAAAGAGATGACTTGTTTTATGGACAGAAATGGATCTAAAGACCTTTAAGCCTTTCAGATTTCTTCAGGGTTTGGCTGAAACCACAGAAAACAAATTTCAAAGAGCAGTAAGCAGTAAATCAGTTCATACATTTCACTACTTAGCAACATACTGTTTCATTGACATAGGAGATCTCTTTATATTTTGCATTGTTCTCTGTTTATTTGGAACATTAAAAAAAAACCATAAAAAAGCTTGGAAACATCCTGTATTTTACACTTCCTCTTCCTCTTTTCACAATGTAGACAACATTTGCAGAAATGGAAATGCAAAAGTAAGTTTGTAGTAAGTTTGATTGAATTTTTACTGTAATACCTGCTAACCTTCTCCTGGTCACATGGACACATAAATGAAGAGCTAGTTTTACACTGGGCAAGACTCAGCTAAGCTTTGCTGAAAACTTGCCATTGTGTGATAGAGAGTGGATTAAATCCACACACCCAGAGGATTTATTAGAAATAGCTCACTCAATACCTCAGGATGATCGCCCTGCCCAAAGTGAGCTCCACAGCTGCCTAAGCCGATTGGGTTATCTCAGTATGCATTCAATCCATTTCTGTGTGTTTTGAACCTGGCTGAGAAGATTTACCTTCTCATCATTTTTTTTCACATCCTACATGCTGGACAAAAGCTATTATATTTTATATGGACCCAGACTAAACTCTAAAAGTGCTCTTATCAAAGCTTTCAAACTGCACTGTGCTTCAGCAGTGCAAATCTTTTTCATCAATGGGATTTCCCAAATGACAATATACATACTCCACATCAGAGCTGATGAAATGGCCGCCTATGAGTCTGTTGTCAGACCTTAAAAGTAAACTCCAGTCAGCCTGTAATGTCCACTGCTGAGCTCTTTTCCTTTTCCAGCAAATGTATCAACATAAGCTACTTCTGACCATCGCATTCTTCCCGTTATCCCGTTAATGCTTCTCTATACCTATATAAAGATATATCAAAAAACTGCTATAAAGTGTTTTAGAACATTGTTGAAGGTTGTACTAGTTAATTACACACATAACAACTCACAATCAGATCTAATAATTAACTCTGTTCAAAGTCAGATTAGTATTTGCAGCTACATCAAATCTGCATTAGTCACGACCCTTCCAACCCCTTCAAAATGCAATAAAGCTTGACGGCATTTTTCTGTCAACACGCAGCTTCACGTGACCTCGGGAAGTGAACCAGGGGAGGTTATAGGCAGAGGTGAGTTTAGATGTGCAGGTGATGACATGAAACAGGTCGACACCACCAACATGCGATGTGTAATATGGATGTTAGTTGTTTTTCTTCAGTTGCAATACATTTTCTGTAGTAAAAGTACTACACATGATCATAGCACAGATATAAGAGCATTTCTTTTTTCAAATCAATTCACTTTCATTTTATTTGTATAGCATTTTTAACAACAGACATTGTCACAACATAGCTTCAGAGAAATACAGACTTATAGCCTCACTGAGCAACCAGAGGTGACAGTGGTGAGCAAAACATTTACTTGTACTAGGACCACAGGCAGTGAGAAATAAGTTTTCTGAGTACATAGTACCTCTGGATGGCCTTTCAGTTCCACCATGTGCAACTGTAAAAGATCTTTCATTTGAAGCTCATGTAGATAATATTACTAGGATAGCCTTCTTTAATCTTAGGTTATAATCTTAGAGAATCTTAATATTGCTAAAATAAGAAATATAATGTTGCAGCATGATGCAGAAATATTAGTTCATGCTTTTGTTAGTTCTAGGCTGGATTATTGTAATGCCTTGCTGTCTTCCAGTAAGTGCATAAACAAACTCCAGTTAGTTCAGAATGCAGCATCCAGAGTCCTTACTAGAACCAGAAGATATGATCACATCACCCCCCATCTTATACACACTGCATTGGCTTCCAGTCAAATTTTGCATTGAGTATAAAATACTACTATTAACCTATAAGGCACTAAATGGTCTCATACCTGAGTTTAGGCTTGCCTGAGTCCCTGCTTGCACAAAATGTAATTTTCTTTCTAAAGATTGGTGTAAGAGCATAACTAATCACCTTCAATAATTATATTTCTTTCCCTCCCTTCCCCAATCCAACCCTTCCCCACCCCCACCCCTCTTACAGTTGAGCTACATATGTAACACCCAAGACGTCAAGAGACACCAGATACAGGATACTAAATACTTCTGCTGAGGATGGCCCCACATGGACAGCCTGAAGATCACCATGAGGGACAGTTTAAAGGTACTCTTAGAAACCTTGAATTTCACTTTGCAGTTGATAAAAGCAGTCTTCCTATGATGATGGCTAGGACTAACTGGCATGAACAGTTTTGCACTTAATCAGTCAAATCTCTGTGAAAGCAGTTTATATCTTCAACGGTGTGGACTGTATGTGACCATTTTAATCAGTTTACTGGTTAAAATTGCAGTTTTCTTACTATATAGCACTCGGTTATAGAAGGGATTATTTATTACCACACTGTCCAGTGTCACCCAAATGAGGATGGGTTCCCTCTTGAGTCTGGTTCCTCTCAAGGTTTCTTCCTCTCATCATCTGAGGGAGTTTTTCCTTGCCACCGTCACCACTGGCTTGCTCATTAGGGATAACAGTTAGGGACAAAACCTATAGGCCATGTCCTGATTTCATGTCTTTGGAAGCTGCTTTGAGACAAATAAAGTGCTTTAGAAATAAAGTTGAATTGAAAATTGAACTGAAAACATGTACACTGATACAACATGGGGAAGAAACATTGATAGAAGTCTCTTCTGGGTGCAGGAAGCAGTGGTTCTACAAACAGTAATATCTAACATTATTTCTTACATCAGTTAATGGAGTCAATTATATGGTAAAAGCTTGGGGTCTTAGTAACTGAGGGACATGGGCTGATGGATCAGAGGGCAGATCTGTCACTTTCCTCTTTGATCTGACAGCCATGTCTTTGTCCAGTTGAGGCCAGATCCCAAGCAACCTCCTAAAATCAAAGGCTTGTGCCTGTCTCTTTCTTTCACTGCCATGTATTCAGTTAACACATCTTCTCATATTGTACAGGTTTCCTGCAACTGATCACACTAAATTGAAGTCCTAGCCCACTACTTCCAAATCTTCTAAATCATGAGTGAATGGTGCCTTGTAATAAGTGGTACTAAATGCTCTATGTGGTACCGAAGCCAACACACAATTATATTCAATTATAGTTCTGAAATTGTGGAACAAACTGCATAGCTTCATTCATAGCTTTCAATATCAGAGCATCCTCAGCTCTTCCCCTCTAGACTGTCCAGGGTTTTGCATAACTGAAACCAGTTCTGTGTTGTTGAAAAAGATCTATTTACAGCAAAGCCATATTTTATTACATTTTGCCTCCCTTGTATAAGAACAAGTCAGTGTAAATCTGAATGAAAGAAAGTTTTGATGATTTTAAAGCATGTTGAGGGTGTTTTTCAATTGCCTGGTTTAATCAATTAAATAATAAGTCAAAGTGTCAAGGAACCTAACCACTCATCTGAAATGTTTCACCTGTGTAAGAAGTAAATGTATTTAACTCTAAATATTTATGGTATTATAGACACTTTCACACAAAGAAGCAAGGGCACTTGCATTACAGTAATCAGTGCCTGCAAGTGAAACTCTTCAAGCAGCCTGCTGAAAGGTAGTGAAGCATAAACCCAAACCTTCAAGGCCATGACAGCACTTCAGAAAGGCAGGAGAGCCACTCAGCCAGAGAACCTTGTCCAGGTCATTCACCACAGACCCAGCACCCTGTACAGAGATACATTTGAAACCTGTTGCTTCTGAAACCACACTGGTTAGAATTGAGGCTGGAAAATCAATAAAAAAAAAAACACATGAGGAGGTGGAGAAATAATAGGCAGCTATTCCTGAAACTCACTCAGAAGCCCTGCCTTTTACTTGTCAGTGCCAAACAGGGGAAAAGAAAAGGAATCAAAAGCCTGTATTCAAATGAAGAAGTGAATGGGAGGACGAGAGACATTCCCAAGATTTTGGCTGGTAACTATGAAAAAACAAGATAGTTTGTCAGTTGTAATTCATCAGAAATGTTTGATTTGGAGACATTGGGGTTTGGTAATTAATTGTAATGAAGTGCTGAATTAAACAAACTGTAGGTGTTTCACATTCGCTTATTAGCATCCTACAATGTCTGATCTCTATAGCAATGTCCACAGTGGTGACTGAATTGTTAATAGTTTGTTGTCTATATCTACAACCATTAAGATATAAATGAGGTGGACAATATGCTGGATTCATACCGACAGGCAAATGCCAAATGTCTTCATTACAGCATTAAATGTGAGCGACTGTTACCTGGCACATTGACTCTGATCGCCAGCATTAGGTGAACTGCAAACATAAAGCAATCCAAACGGCTCCAAAAGCAAAGCATCACCATCAGCACCCCCACCCACCCACCACCAACTCCTCACAATCTCCGCACTGTCTCAGGCATTTATGAAAAACAAACTTAGCAGTAACCTAATATTCGTCCACTGTGAGCTCTGGCTAATGTCGTGGCCTGTGGCCAACTTGCTCTGGCTCACTATTAAACAGCTGGAAATGACTAGGGCCTTTCTCCTTCTCACCTACAGCCATTACCATAACCTCCTGAAGAAAAAAGAGGACAATTACACGTCATTTAAGACTTAAGCAATTAGAAGGCCATTTCTGGAGCTGGAGCTGGAGCTTGTCTTCTCCAGTATTAGATACAGTTAGAGGAGGGTACGGTCTGACAGGTTTGCGCCCTGCCACTAGGCTGGACTGTGGTATGGTCTTGACTAGGTTTGAGGTGACATATGTTACATTTCTGTTGGCCTAATACCAGCACAAGTATGAGGTCAAATGGGGTCACATGCTGCCACAGAAAAGATTAACGGTAAAATAGTATCTTCTGCTCCTAGCAGGCGGCAATTACCTCAAATAAACACAGAAACAGAGGGTAAGCATGTGTGCACATGTATAAAATATATCCACTCAGCTACCCAAACCCCTCCTCCTAACACAAAAAAGACCTTAACTACTACAAACTAAGGGTCCACCCACAGGGCTCCGGTTTCTTTCAGGTGAAATAATACAACAGAAAATTGAATAATCTTCAAAAAGATGTTCATAGGTACTTGTAATAATCTGGAAGAATCATTAGAACATGAGAAATTGGGTTAGGCCTCTGTACTGTTGGATTACATCATTGTGCAAAGTCATAACACAAAAAAGAGCTGGAGTTTATGAATACATGAGGAAAAGGGAGAAACGTATTTTAGATTACACAGTAAACTGTAAATCACTTGGGGTATGATGGAGGAAATCCTGAGATTTGTCGCAAACCTGTGGATTAATTTTTTTTTTGGTGCTTGCCACAAACCACTGCTACACCCAATGGCACACAGGACAAACCAACCACAACCACTATTTGTGAACTTTACACTTACCCACAAAACATCAAGATCACTGCAAATTACACATTCTCCAATCCAGGTAGATGACCAAGTGACCACGCTTTTTTCTGAGACCCTTTCTGCACAGGTCCTTCCCATGTGGTCGACTAGGTAGAATATAATAACCTACTGCTATTACTACATCCCACCATGGCAGTGGTCACCATTAGCATTAGTGCTAAATTGCATGTTTTGGGAGCTGCAATAGAGAAGAACCAGATGACCCTTTCAGGTCCTGGTGCTCATCTGCAAAGAGCTAGAAGGCAAACACAGCAGGCCCTGGTTCTGTCAGTGACATGCAGGGGTGTAATCTGTCACAGAGCCAGGAACACACACACATACACACAAAGCCCCACACACAAATCAGCATAAAGCCAAAAAAGAGTAAAACAGAGGGCAGTCAGGCGTATTTTGAGGCGGGACTGTGCATACACCCAATTTCTGTGGTAATTGTGGATTTACAAGCAAACACGTAGCACTTTGTTCAGCCCAAGATATCTTGATTGCTCATAATTTTCATTACAAGTGATCCTTTCTTGGGCAGGCATCATGCTACACAATGTCCAAAAGTCATGAGATCATTTGAGTGTGTAGTTCAGCTGAAACCAGTCATTAATGGACAAAAACAGTGTAATGAATTATACTGGTAATGTTGTAAGACAGTGAGACTACATTCATTATGTTTTTAAAAACAAAATGTTTAAAAAAAAAAACCTACATGTGTTACACTCTTCCACATACATGTACAGGTGGTGGCAAAAACCTGTTTTTTGCTTAATGTGAAGGCCAGAAGTTTCTTCTAAACTAAGTCACCTGGATCAACATAAAGTTTGGCCACGAGCAGCAGTGCAGCACAGCACCACAATGGGCCTAAATTTAGCCCTGTGAATCCCACACCTCCCCCTGTTAACCCGTGACACCTCCAGGCCGTAGGAGGCTTACCACCAAAACCAGGCTTTGATTAGACCACATGACCTGCACTCCAGCTTTATGATGGAGGGGTCTTAGTGGAGCAGCTGGACTGTGTTTAGTGGCCAGTGACTAAGCACTGTGGACATGAGGAGGAAGTGACATCACTAATGATGAGAACATCCTGAACCATGTATGGACCTAAAGAATGTACTCCAAATGATTTATTTTAACATCTTTATTCTATTTAGTCCATTCCTAATTATAGTCCAATGATAATGATAACAAAAGAAAATGAAGAAGTAAAACTTTGCCTAGTTAAAAGACAGACAGAGCAAGAGAGAGAGAGAGAGAAAGAGAGAGAGAAAAAGAGAGAGAGAGAGAGAGAGAGAGAAGAAGAAGTGGGGATAAACATTGAAAGGCAGATTTCAGAGTCTAATCATTTCTATTAAATGATCACTTGAATGAGCACTAACTCAAAGCTGTTACCGTACTTATTGTATTTATTATTGCAGTTTTGTATTCCATATGTCTTGTTTTCGCACGTTTTGTGTAGCTTAGGAATACTCGGGTTCTGGGACTTATCACGTCTAATAGGTAGTACATGGCTACCAATCTAACTTGAATTCAGGTCTACCAGCCTTAGCATTGGATATTCCAAGTTGATGACTAGCACTCTTGTAAGTCGCTCTGAATAAGAGCATCTGCTAAATGCCATAAATGTAAATGTATTAATGCATTTGCTTAGAGATAAATGTACAACATCACAGTTTCAAGTGTAAATCTGAAAATACTGTTCACAATATAGTCATTTTATAAAATGATACCAATGAGAACCTGATGAGAACTCAGTAAAGGGTGGCCACTGAACAATTATGCTTTTAGATACAATGACTTATTTGTATTTGTGGAATTTTCTGCCCTTTAACAATGCTGGAAAGTAAAATACTGTCAAGAAGCATCACTTTCTATTAAAGAAAAACTTGTAGACAATTGAAGAGGAAAAAAGAAAGGAACTGAAAATCTGTGCATCTCTAGCACCACAGCACTGAAGTCCTTCTGGCTGTCCTGCCTCTTTTCCATCTCCCACAATCCCTGCTTCTATCATCAACGGCCAATGCTGCATGCCAGCTACATCACCGCTGCGCCCACATCACTGTGCTGTGATTGGCTAATGACATGGCGGTGCAGCCAAACAGCTGCTGAGACCCAGACCACCATGTTCCCACCACAATCAAGAAAAACACACCGGTCAAGGCAAAGCATCCAAATACCTGCTGCTTTTAGAGGTGCACTAAACATTTCTTAATGGGAAGAGACAGGAATGTGTTTATTTATAGGTCATTATTTACAGAAATTCAATGAATTATGTTCCAAACCTAATATAAAACCCTTGCCAGCATTTGCAACGACAAAATGCCACTTATCACGTATCAGTAATACAATCTTATCAAATTGCATTAGAGATAAAGTATGATAAGATTTATACACAATTCCTTATCCACATAGACTTGGTGGACATTTTCCAGGATGCAGTGGATTTATCAGCTGAGAGGATGAGGTGTAGTGTTCATGTGACCATACAGTGTAACTAGATAGAATTAAGTTCACAAAGCATTTACTACAGCTGTGTGTTAAAGTACAGGTTTAGAGTAAAAAAGTTGTCTGCCTTTCTATACATGACAGATTGTGTTCTGTAATAATCAATAAATTAGATAATGCTTTACATGAATGTTCTCTTAACTAGCTATATTCATTGCATTTATTAAATGTAACAATTTAACACCCAAAGACTCTGGGTGAACGTGAGCAGTGTCGGCAGGCGAGAATCGTTTCACGTGATAGGTGTACAACACTGTCTCAAGTAACATCAGAATTCAATGCTGGGACCTCAACGAACATCAGCGTGAGGATTGTGCAACATTCCCTCCAAGATCCCATGTGGAACCTACCAAGTACTAACTGCTATACCAGTTTTTCTGGTAAGTTGTATATTCTATACAGGAAAGATCTGATGTTCTGTAATAAGTTAATTAGGGAATTCTTTATCTTAACAATATGGTCTTAACTAACAATATTTATTGCAGGCTCCCGAGTGGCGCAACGACAACGCGTTCGCCCAACACGAAGGCCTCGCCCTCTCAGACTGGCAGTTCGTCGTGACAAGGGGGGGATGGACTGACGGGTGGGTCAGTGAAAAAAATCGGTGAAAAAAAAAAATATATATATATATATATATATATATATATATATTTATTGCATTTGTTAAAATGAACAAACCGGGCGACACGGTGGCTCGGTGGGTAGCACCGTCGCCTCACAGCAAGAAGGTCCCGGGTTCGATCCCCTGGTGGG
>JAOTRJ010000055.1:21050735-21061730 GCA_028564905.1 Leptodoras praelongus
GGACAGGGGGACTGGCCGGGGGGAGGGGGGTAATTAAACTTATCACCACAGACCTGGATGTGAGAGACCCTAAAGTAAACCAAAACAAAACAGTCAAACTGTGATGTATGATATGATCTTCCAGGTCAGTAGTTTAGTTTTATGCTTATAAAGATGGGCTTTTGGTGACTACTCACCTGTATAATCTTTTCAGTTTTATTTTGTTGTGTCCTCATTGTTTTGAGTGTTACAGACTCACATCACATTCTATTGTTCTTTATATTTACAAAATACAATTAGGCTGGTCAGTGAAAACACTGAAAATGTTTTATTTGTACGTTTATTAGTTAAATAAAATTTCGTACGATTTAACAAATAACAGTTTTTTGTTTGTTTGTTTGTTTTTCTGCGTTTTTAGAAAGTGTCCGACCTGTTGTGGAAATGGGGTTATATACAGTGAGGTTGTGTGGAGCTTCTCCTCCTGGCTCCGTCCTTCAACACTCCCAGTGCTCGGGGTTTCTCCGAGTCGCTCGCGCCCCCTGTGGACGAGCTTTAGAAGTGCAGCACCGCTCAGGTCCAGAGCATCACCGGTCTCTACACCTTCTGTTCACAGCGCGGAGGTTTGTGGGAAACGGTAACACGTGACAGAGCAGAAACCTTTACATTTGTCTATAAAGGTAATACGACTCGGATTAAATGCCTAAAGTTATTTTATACAATATCAGGACAGTAAAACTGCCACAGAGCAGAATACATCTCGCGCCTTGTAATAATTTCTGAATGAAGGACAAATCTGATGAAGTGATGAACAGACTCCTACCGAACACAACGCGGCTGGAGAGTCAAACACACTTTCGGAGTTGGGAGGTGGAGACCGGGGCCGTGTCGTGTTCAGAGGCGTGACGCGCGCGCAGCACTGAGCTCGTCCAATCACCGTGCGTGCGTTCTTATAAAGACCGCGCGCGCCGCTCACGTACAGCAGGTTTCGGACTTTATTTGGAAATAAAGGAGCACGCGCGCCTGGGACCCGAAGAGAGGCGCGCGCTACTCTCGCAATACCGTGCTCTCTGAAACGCTGAAGTGTCTCCGAGAGCGCGCGAGAGCAACGACTTCACGCGCATCAGTGGATTTCGGAACTGTGACGCGGCTCAAGTAGTCCTGCGTGGAAAAGATCATTAAAACACTTCCCGTTATTGAGGCGTGAACATCAGGAGTCAGAGTTAGGGTTAGAGACAGAACACTGAGGACTGTTAGAGCCCGACTCTAGGCGCGCGCACTGGTTTGCAGTTTGTTTGGTTTGTTTTGAGAAAAGCGTCTCGTATGAATCTCCTCGACCCCTACCTCAAGATGACGGACGAGCAAGAGAAGGGCCTGTCGGACGCGCCGAGCCCGAGCATGTCCGAGGACTCGGCGGGTTCTCCGTGTCCGTCTGCCTCCGGCTCGTGCTCGGACGTGGAGAGCGGCGGTGGGCGCGCGCGAGACAACAGCGGTGAGCTGAAAAAGGATGTGGACGACGAGCACGAGAACAACGAGAAGTTCCCGCAGTGCATCCGCGAGGCCGTGTCGCAGGTGCTCAAGGGCTACGACTGGACGCTCGTGCCTGTACCGGTGCGCGTGCACGGCGCTAGCAAAAACAAGCCGCACGTGAAAAGGCCAATGAACGCGTTCATGGTGTGGGCGCAGGCCGCGCGCCGCAAGCTCGCAGATCAGTATCCTCATCTGCACAACGCCGAGCTGAGCAAGACCCTGGGCAAGTTATGGAGGTAAGTTAGCGGGGACATTTCTATAACTAACGTTGGTTTAAAAGTGTTTTCGGAGGATCCAGTGGTTTTGAGGGGCATGGCGTTCCCGTCTGATTCAGTTGTGGTTTAAAGGTTAATATTATCAGTCTACAACAAAATAACAGCACAGCTGCATTTCACCCTAATAATCCAGATGTAATAAGGCTTATCTTAGTTTTCAGTTGAATCTTAGTATATTACTCCTGCAGTGCAGAAGTCACTCACCAGTTTTCAGCAGGGTGTTAATACCGAGTGTTCCATGTAAGACATTGTGTTTAAGAGGTTGTGTCCTAAATATTATTTAAAATGGTCCACTGTGCGTGTGCTCACATGTTCATGTACTTTTGTTTAGATTGCTGAACGATGTGGAGAAGCGCCCCTTTGTAGAAGAGGCTGAGCGGCTACGTGTTCAACATAAGAAGGATCACCCCGACTACAAGTACCAGCCAAGGCGAAGGAAATCAGCCAAGAATGGTCAAGGCGAGGGGGAAGAGGGTGCTGAGCACACGCACGTCTCCACCAACGCCATCTTCAAGGCACTGCAGCAGGCCGATTCTCCAGCATCCAGCATGGGAGATGTGCACTCCCCTAGCGAGCAGTCAGGTAAGAAACAATGCCAACAAATTGTTTTATTAAATGTATAACCAAGTTATAATTGAATTGTTACATGTTGTCTGGTAATATAATATAGTAATGAGGTTACTAAATAATGCAGTTAGAATTTAAGAAATATTAGGGTATTTTAAGTTGTGTATTCTGAGTTGTTGTCCAGTATATGTTATTTTATAGCAAGTATTGCTTCAAGTGTGTTCAACTGTAGTGTACTTAACACACAGGCCAGTCCCAGGGTCCCCCAACTCCGCCCACCACCCCGAAAATTGATGCTCAGGCAGGCAAAAGTGAGCCGAAGCGCGAGGGCCGCCCACTCCAGGATAGCATCGGAGTTACTGTTGGTTCTGGCGGGCAGCGTCAGCTTAACATCGACTTCCGTGATGTGGACCTGGGTGAACTGAGCAGTGACGTCATCTCACACATGGAGAGCTTCGATGTGGCTGAGTTTGACCAGTACCTGCCACCTAATGGGCACCCCGGGCATGGCTGGATGGGCTCAGCAGGCACCGGTTGGATGGCCAAGAGCCCGAGCTCCAGCCCTCAGGTGGGTGCTGCCAGCCCTGGTGAGGATCAGAACCAGCAGAGGACAACGCAAATCAAAACCGAGCAGCTGAGTCCTAGCCATTATGGCTCCTTTAACCTGCAGCACTACACCACTTCTACTTCATCCTCTGCCTTCCCATCATGCATCAGCCGGCCGCAATATGACTACACCGACCAGCAAGGTGGCGCCACATCCTATTACTCTGCAGGCCAGAGCTCGATTTATTCCACCTTTAACTACATGAGTCCCAGCCAGAGGCCCATGTACACCCCCATCACTGAGACCCAATCAGGCCACAGCCCCCAGCACTGGGACCAGCAGCCTGTGTACACACAGCTCTCCAGACCTTGAGAACACACACACACACACACACACACACAGACAGACACAGATATACAACCATGCAGTGAAGGCTATTTAACAAGGCTGATGGCCCCACATAGAGACCCCTATCACTTTTCCCGTAAAGCACACACTTGAATACTCGCCAGAGGAAGACTGAAAGGAAAGCTGGACTTTAAAAAAACGCAGCTCACAACGTGCCTTTTTCATCTTTAAATCGCCAGATGCCAATTAGATATATATTTTTAGCCTTGATTGTGAGAAAGAGAAACATTTTTCTGCGAAATGAGGAATCCTCTGTGAGGACTTAATTAATTATTGTACTTTAGTATGTACTGTGTATGTTTTCTTTACCTTTTCCATAGCTGATAGGAATTTTATTCTGTAGGGAAATGGTTTATTTTTTACTAAACCACTGTTAGCAGTCCTGCCTAGTCATCCTCATGGTATTTTTCTGTCGGCCTCTAGGATTCTGTTTGCTGCGATAGTGGATATTCATGCCATAACGTCCTACATTAAATTCACTTTCATTATTTCTTGTATTTATAATTATTATAAATGTTCCTGATGCTTTAGAGTGGTGTATTTTTAATGTTTTTGTATGACATGTCTGCCGTGTGCACCATCAGTGCCTGGTCGTGTGGGGGTTCTTTTTGTTAAGATAGAATGTGCAGCTGAGAATTCACTTAGTGCCTGACAGTGGCAGGAAGTGACCTTTGACCCCATGTCATTATTTCCAGTCAACAGTAATATTGGTCTCATCTTTCCACCCTGACCCCTTTTTCTGTTCATTCTTAATCTCTTCTAATTTATTTATTAGTCTTAATTTTATTTCAGATTAATTAAGTGCAGTGTATTCATTAATACTGTAAGCAACTAATTATTTGTCTTTGAAAGTTCCCCTTCTGGGTATTGTAATGTTTTATCCAAGTCATTAAACCAGAAGGGTTCCTACAGTGGTATGGTACAGTTCTGTAATCATCATGTTTATTTATCATATCTAGATGTCTCTATTTTAAATGTTTATTTGTCTGTTTTTTTTTCTTCTTTTGTGCTAGCCAGAATTGATGAAGTACTGTCAAGGCTGATGAAACTGGAACTGTCAGCTTTCTTCCATCAGGAAGTTTTTTTGAAGCTCTGTTTGAAGCTATAACGTGTGTGTGTGTGTGTGTGATTGTTTATAGAGATACCAGAGATTCCACATCAAATCTTTTCTAAGATTAAGACTTTTTCTGTGCCACATATCTTATTACTGATGTTACATCTTCAAAACATTTTTCTTTCATCAGATTTAACATAATTTTCTTTAAATGATTGCATTTTTTATTATATTTGCAATAAAAGGAAAAAAAGTCTGAAATAAAAGTGTATTATTTGGCAGCTCCAGTATCCAAAATGCTTTAAGTGAGACAGAAAGCGAAGGCATTAGACCAAATCCATGTTATGTCAGGTCCATTCTTATTTTCTGTTCCTGCCATTTTTAAATCTTAAAGGATGGGGTTGTTCTGTATGAAATATTTATCTTCAGTAAGGTAGTTTATCCTAGTCATCGCTGAGCACCACACTCATCGCACACATTTAGCCCATCCGTATACTGGCATGATTTGTGGAGGTGGAGAACCCATGGGAAAACCACACAGAGAAGTATTCTGAAGCCAGAATTGCCCCAGAATCCCTGAAGATAATTATGTTGGTATTGCATGAATGAAAATAAATTTACATTTGTGTAGTAGTTCCTAAATATTGTTTAATTTTATTATTGTTTAAGAAATTTTTACAGTCAAAATCTAAAACCTGAATTCTATCTGCTCTACAATTTCTCTTACTTTCTCCTTTTCTAATTCTTCCTTTAGAGAACAACATATTTTATCCAGTTGTCCTCTTTTTAAGGTCAATGAAAGGAAATTCTAAGATACAGAAAAAGTAATATTAAAATGTTTTTCACATTGTTGTTCAACATGGTACTGAGTGACAATTTCTACATTAATGGCTAGTACCATTAATGATTTGGTTTCCTCATTTCAGTTCACTTCTTTATGTTAGGGATGCCAGATCAGTGTTATGTTCTTACTAATGTAAAGTTCTATATTTTCACTTTATTACAACATCAGAATATCTTTCTGCCTTTGCAAGCAGAAAATGTGCTTCCAAATCTCTTGCAGTACTAACAGAGTGTATGATATGTTACACACATGCTAAGGTGAGCAGATGGACCTCAGTGTACATTTGGCTGAGGGAGCGGTCAGAGGTCAACCATTGCCAGCTGTTTCACAGCAGAAGGGTTTGTTATTTATGTGTGCATATGCACTGCTCCAATAGAACATTGTGGGTGATAATTCATACCTTATTTACATAATGGATTTTAAAAAATATATTTTAAAATATAAATATTGGGTAATAAAATGTTATTCTGTACTAAATGGAAGCGCATTTACATTCAGCTGTGTCCACATAGCACACACTTAAAGCTTGTACCATGTAAGCTACACAACATACATTAGATTATGTCAGTTTGTCAGTCTGTGATTATTAAATTGATTTGTTGATTAAATTTCTATAACATCAGCTCTGACAGTAGTTTCAGCAGCAAGGTAAACCACAGGTTTATGTTAATGTACTTCTCTTATTGTTTCTGTGGCTTCAGAATGTTCTGGCTGGGTGGTTAAGGTGAGCCACAGAATTAATGGGGACGTAGCAAAATATGCCTTAAAGCTAGATAATATTAATGTACAATCCTGTAGTTTGTCACATGACATTTTTGCCTATACTAATTTCAATGTGTTGGTTAGAATCTATTCCATGTTTGTCCCATGTGTTTTTTGTTTGTTTATAGTTCTTAAATAGTATCTTACAGTATTCAAGAGCTTTTTTAGTCTTTTTTCTTGCTGGCTATGATTAAAAGGTACATACTGTACAGAATATACAGTACATCACAGCTTGCTGTGTATGGGGATGCATAACTGCAGACTGCAGACCAGCATGCTGATTGAGCAAGGCCCTTAACTATCTCTGCTCCAGGGTTGCCATATCTTGGCTGACCCTGCACTCTGACCCCAACTTCCTAACAACAAGCTGGGGAATGTGAAGAAGAGAATTTCACTGTGCAGTAATGTATAAGTGGCAAATAAAGGCTTCTTCTTCTAAGGCGAGCTGTCAGAGGCAGTGTGATGATCTGGGCAATATTGTGCTGGGAAGTCTTGGGTCCTGGCATATATGGGGTTGTTACTTTGATATGTAGGACCTAGATTAACCTTATTGCAGAACAAGTACACCACTTCATGGCAATGCTATTTGCTATTGGCAGTGCCCCCTTTCAGGAGGATGATGCTCCCTGCCACACTGCAAAAATTGTTCAGGAATGGTTTGAGGAACATGACAAAGTTCAAGGTGTTGTCTTGGCCTCCGAATTCCCAAGAGCTCAACCTGATCAAGAATCGTGTCCAGGGATGTGCTGGACAAGCAAATCTGATCCATGGAGGCCCAAGCTCACAACTTACAGGACTTATAGGATCTGCTGCTAATGTTTTGGTGCCAGATACCAAAGCCTTGTGGAGTCCATGCCTTGATGGGTCAGCGCTGTATTGACTTTTGCTTTAATGTTTCTGGATCATAGTTAATAATCTAGGCCAACAGCTTAACTGCAAAAAAGAGAAACCTCAGCCAGTTACTGTATAAACCCCAGAACTCTATGTTGTGTTTGATGTCATTCCAAATTTTGGTGCATTTTAGTTTTAGGTGTGCTGGTATACTGTAGCTAGACGTGCTGTAGCTAGATCTATGTTTACAGTCTGTGCTTACACGTCTTCTTTATGCAAATCCTCTTTAAATCATCTCCTCTCTGTGTCAGTGTAATACTAGTGCCAGGTCCTGGCACATTTCACTCAACCTCTGGACCTGCATGATTCATGTTGATTCTCTACTTCTGCTTGAAGCTTCTGCACTTGTGGCTCAATTTCTGCAGGTACGATGCTCCCACATAGATGATACAATGATCACTATTTCCTTAAAAAGATTATGTCTAAGACTAATTTTGCTCCTTTCATTGATAATTTCATCTGGATCCTCATGCTCATCCCAAAACCATTAACTATATTATCATACCAAACATATGATATATCCTTTTAACACAACACACTGTTTCTCCCATGTGTGTAATTCAAAAAAATGTTTTTAAGCCTACATGTATTCTCCCTTTGACTTAAGTATATGACTTGTGCATCACAAAGGCAGTTATGCACTTCTGGGAGTTTCTTATGTAAACAGAATTTACTTGACTTCTGTGTTGTATTAACTCAAGTGCATCATATTGCATTTTAAGTCAGTCATAAGCTTACTGTTAACATTATTATACATGTACAAATACAGTCAAAAGTTAAAATCTGATATTTGTGTGTCGTTATTTTTAAATTGCAATAACATATCTTGCAACCCTATATTACATTATGTAGCAGTGGGGACATGGTTTACTGCTGTCTGTAAACAGAGGTTTAACCAGCATAAGATTCTAACATGTGGCTCCATTAGTGATGATTTATGTACATGTCTGTGTGCTTTCAGAGAGAGTTTGGGTTTTGAGTTTTGGGTCTCTGTCTCCTGAATCTTCCTCTTATCAGCCACACCAGGGTTCTACACATTGAACATATGGTTTACATCACGTGAATATGTCTGGTAAATAATTAGTTCAATTAGTATAAAACAGAAATATCAATTACAATGAGTATAAATAGTGATGCATTCCAGCCACAGTAATTGCCCACGTACCATATTACATTTATTTCCAAAATCAGTGTGTGGCTTTTGGTTTTAATTGGTTTCAATGACATTCACATCCTCTTTTTCCTGACAGCCAAAATATGCAAGGGTGTGACTCAGTCTATGTCTATTTTAAAAAATGACACCTCTTTCACGCTCCCACGTTCATTCTGAAGTTAAGCGCTGTAGACTGATCTGTGTAGAGGAGAATACGTGTAACTTAAATGTGCTGAAGTAACTGGAGACATGCAAAAACATGGGAGAATTGCACCCATAATACTGTTTAACTTGAGTTTTCTTGTGAGGATCTGAGCAACTTTGACCTAAAGGAGTTGGAAATGTAGCATACATAGAATTCTAAATCACATATGCAGTGATTAGTGTGATAGTTTAAATCTTTCTGGGACACTTCTATTCAAGGAAAGAATTTGCAGCACTGGATGTGTGAACTATGTGCTTATAATTTGTATCATCTATAACAAAAGAAAATCCAGTTGAAACAGTGTTTGAATGTGCATTTCCCACATAAATATTGATATAACTTTTAGATCCAAGTCTCTAACTGAAGTTCAGCAATTTGATCTTGCAGCCTTCTGGACACTAGCAGATACATTCAATCACTTGGCTGATATAACTGCATAATTATTCATACTCAATTTAAATAACTTGAAATGGAATTTATACTAGAATAAACATATTTCAGCAAATGTAAAATTCATGCTGTTTTTCTGCTATTATAATGCATCACTGCACAATGTATTAACAGATCAGTGTCGGAGTGCATATAGTACTTAGCTCCCTGTGGAAATATAGAAATGTCTAAAGCTTGTTGTCAGTTCTGGGGAGTGAGCACATCTGTTTGGCTGTGCTGACTGAGATGTGAAACATCAGGAGATGGGGAAGGGTTGTTTGGGGGTTAAAACGAAGGACTGAGATGATTCTTGCAGAAAGACGTAAGCACTGCCATCTGAAAAAGCCATTAGATTTGGTTTTCCCTCTCATGATGGAGGAATGATGGCCTTTGCAAAAGCCTGGCTGATGAAATCGTTCACATGGCTTGTTTTCTTCTGTCTGCCCCAGCATAGGCCAAATCCTTCTGAGGGTGGTGTCTCTGGCTCTGTCCATCCCCCAGAACAGTCATCATAATCGTCGTCATCATCACCTCTGTTGCCAGTAGATGTGCTGCCAGTGTGTTCCCACTGCTTAAATCTTTCTACCAGTAAAATGGTCGCATTAATTTGTTTGAGGTTTTATTTAATGTTATTTATTTAATGTTGGTTTTAATGGGGTTTTATTTAATGTTGGGAAGAGAAGATCTGTTATATGCCTATGAATATTGTTGGTCATTCAGGTCATTTTTTGAACTGATTGCAAATTAAGATGAATAGAATGTTAAATCATGGAGCAATGATGAAAGCAACTCCACTAGGTGTGTAAACTTATCCATTCTCCTGATGAATGCATTTCATCAAGTTACAAAAATTTCAAGATGTAAGAACACAGAAAAGTTCAACGTTTTGTATAACAACTCACAGATATGTATAACCCTGAGATCTCACTCCCTTTCTCAGTCTCTGTCTCTGTCGGGGAACAACCGAGCGGAAGTGGGAATGGTGTGAGTGAAGCAGCTCCTTCCTCATCTCGTAGGCAGTTTTCCCAAGAGAAAGGCATTAATATTCCAAACAGGCAGCTCTCAGAGACTCTCTCCTCTCCAAGCCCAATGGGTGGCCTTTCAAATGCAAAATAACAACAAAGAAGAAGATTTTGGGTGTGTGTGTGTGTGTGTGTGTGTGTGACTTCCCAGTCCGGTAACAGTAGAGTCTTAAAAAGTTCCAAAAAGTCCTTAAAGATAAGCAAAACTTGGATCAAGCATGTAGTTTGATGCTGAAAACTGGAATAAATAAATAAACAAGGTTTAATAAAGAATGATTTTAAAATGTGCATGTGTGCGTGGGTGTTGGACACAACATATCCCTGTGTATCGTTCCAAAAACACCCACAGAGAAAATATTCTGATGACAAGGAAAGTGTAATTATTCTGTGGCCTCATTTTTCATTGAAGGGGAAAATGCAATGTTTGAAATTATTCGGTCTGAAGAGAACTCATTAAAAACATCAGGAGCAAGCATTTGCCAATTCAGTGAACGTCTTGGGGTGAAACTTGTTTTCTTTTCAGTCTTTTTTGAGTATATACAATGTTAAGTAATCAAAGTTCTCAAGGATCATTTCTCATCTTCCTTTCTCTCATTTTCATTTCCACTTTGAGTCTGGAGCAACACAGCAGCCTCCATCCTACTAACCCCTCCCTTTGCCTCCACATCACATCATCCCATCGTCATTGTCCCCCAGGAGTGCCACAAAAGGGACCGTTTGACCTTGGAGCACAAACCCATTTCCGGCCTTTTGAAAATGGTGCAGCTTGAAGAAAGCTTCGCTCTGCCTCAAAGGAAACTGTACATCAATACAGCAACAGCCAGCCAAACATTAAACAAGAAAAAAGCAAGAAAGGAAAAAAGAAAAGGAAACGCATGTCACACAAATGGGAATCGACAGACCCTATCTCCTAGCAGCAGATACACATAGTACAAAATGTTAAAAAGTTAGCCATCTGGACCTATGCTACTAAGAGTGAATAATGTTAATTAAAGTGCGGTTAACTGGCGCCAGTCATATTCATTGACTGAAAAGTCTGATAGTTAGCAAGTGAATATAGTGATACTATGGAGCAGATACGTTAGCTACAAAACACAAAAGTAAATCCCTAAGTTTTCTGCTATGTTGTTTTATAATCAGTGAATAATAATTTCATTAAAACATTGTTAATTCTTTTTGGCACTAGGAACATTTAGCATGGTTTTAAAAAATGCCCAGCTTTTCTCCCATGTTAGCATAGTATCTTAAATAGTCATCAGTCAGTCATTATCTGTACCGCTTATTCCCAGTTACGGGGGAGCCGGTGCCCAGCCGGCAACTCTGAGCGCAAGG
>JAOTRJ010000055.1:21073406-21083857 GCA_028564905.1 Leptodoras praelongus
ACACACACACACACACATTCACACACTAAGGGCCAATTTTCCCATCACCAATTCACCTACCTGCATGTCTTTGGGAGGAAACCCGAGTACCCAGAGGAAACCCACGCGAACACGGGGAGAACATGCAAACTCCACACAGAAATTTCCCAGGTCGCCCCATCAAGGGATCGAACCCGGGTCCTTCTTGCTGTGAGGCGACAGCGCTATTTAAGATTTTTTGAAAAAGAGACTCCAGTATCAGTGCTTTGTTATAGTCAGAGATAAAGATGTAACTTTATGTTTTCCAACATAGGAAAGCTTTGCCATTGTTTGGTAACAGAACAATCTGCATTTTTCAAGAGAGGTTAAAAGAGAAGGCAATGAAGGAATGACCACTGTCTGTAGCTGCTACAGAGGAAATGTTGTTCTTCAGACATTCAAAAGTATTAAACATAACTATAACTGTATAAAAAAAAGCTGTACTTTAATTAATTGCTGTGAAATAAGAATTATCAAACACTTTGTGATGTGATAGGAAAATAATCAGCTCTGGGGTGCTAAGAGTAACTTCCCACCACCCCATCATTACTTATTTTCCTAAAATGCTTTTACTTGCTTGGCACTTATTAGCTATGTATAAATTTTGTGCTCAACATGTCATTTCTAACAAAGCATTTTTCCTTACAGGATCAATAACACCTGTCTGTCTGTCTGTCTGTCTAAAAAGCCACAATGTAATTGCTCAGAAAAACAATTGCTCAGAAAAGTAATATTAAAAAGTGCAAAATATTTTTCTAATACTAACAGTTGTGGAAGCATGTTAATTTTCTATGTGCTGGATTTGTTAGTTTGAATTACTTTATATACAGTTTTATATATACAGGGACACTGAATGTCACATCTGAAATGTAACTTGACTACACACTGCTTAAAACGCTGGAAACCACTGGTTAAATCTTTACCAATTTGTCGTATTTTAAATGCTTGTTATATACTAAACCTGTCAGATAAATGTAGTGGAGTAGATACAATATTTCTCTCTGAACTGTAGTGGAGTGGAAATGTATCAGGTTTGTTCTCTCTTGTCTCTCATGATCAGGGCTCAATGGTGAAATTCTCATTTGTCATAGTGACTGACAGAGGGAAGGGTGAAAGGGATGAGTGACAACCTTGTTGTCCTGATTCTGTTTCACCTCTCCACACACACAATTTCTTTCTTCTACACATTTGACTTTCACATTTATAGCCAAATAAAATAAAGATAAGTTGTTTTCAAAACATTATAATTTGCCAATCTAAGTAAGACTGTATTATTAAATTTGTACAAGCAAAGCTACATAGCATATGGTAGAATACAAAATTACAAATAAAATAGCAGGTGGGTTTCAGAAGCCTTTTAAAACTTATGAAGATTTATGATGATGTTGATTATGAAGACAATGAAGTTTATAAGTGGATCAACATTAACAGCCTGAGACCCAGACCATGTGTGTGTTAGAGAGAGAGAGAGAGAGAGAGAGCACTGTATGTGGAAACTGTCCTTCTCCAGCTTGACATACACTGGATGCATGCTGTGAACAGGCTGTGAGTAGGCATTAATCAAAGTCACTCTGGTCCTCCATTCCATCCATCCATCCATCCATCCAGCAGACCAAATGCTTCATTCCCAGCCAAAATCTTTTTTACTTCTTGTCTTCAATGCCAGTCATACATACTATTGATTACAGACTAAGGATATTGTTTATATTAATGTTGTCTTTTCAGATATGTTAACACTGACACTTTTAGTAGTTTTCATTAATATGTTTTGCAGTATACAGTACTATGATGAAATCTCACACACACACACACACACACATACACAAACACACACATATGTTCACTACTTGTGTATAATGTATACATGGTACAATATAGTTAAGTTATAGTTTAAATCCTTCAAAAAATTATCACATTGTGTGTGTGTGTGTGTGTGTGTGTGTGCACTCTCAATGATGAATGAGGATTGACTTTGGACGCCGATCCATCAAGCCAGTAGACAGTTGAGACAGGCCCCCATGTGGAGAGCAGAATTCCCACTGACCACCCCCAGAGAGGAAGGCCACATCACTGACAGGAAATGAACTCATCCACATCACCTTGTCAGTTATTGTCAAATCCATTATGGCTGCCCTTTATTACATGACATGAGAATTTCAGTCATAAGATCAGATGCACTTCAGCCAGATTTTCCCAAAGATATTTAAGGAACGTCACACTTGAAATTATGCTGTTATACTGAATATCAGCAGAGTGCCAAAGATGATCACAGCCGTGCTGATATTCACTAGAACAGCACGACCTTGAGGGACATATTGCTTTTATACAGCATTTCTACAAATGACATTTATTAGCTGATGTGACCTCAGGTGACTTCATTGTTTATTTAATCATTTACTTGTCTCCACCAGCACAGATACTTCTGCAACTGGGCTGGGACTGGACTGTTGCAGAGCAACATATGAAGCTTTTCCTGCATGGTAGAAATAAATATGCCACCACAGAAATAAATTAACAATACTGTATGTTCATCTTTGCAGTACAAAGTTTCTTACAGCCTAATTAACAGTTATTGTAAAGCAAAGTGCATCCGTCAGTTGTGCACTTTGCTTTAAGTGCATCAACTAACAGTTGTATAAGACACTACTGAGGCATATCATATCACAATGATGCTTCATTATGAAAGAAAGCAGTTGATCTCACACAACAGTGCTGCTGAATATTGATTTGCTCAAATGTTATTGAATGCTTGGTAGATGCCCCAAATAATATAAGGTTTCTAAAGGTTATTTATTAAAGAAAAATGTATAATCACAGACATGGTGAAGTTTTATGTGGAATTTATGGAAGGCTTCAAGTAAATTTAAGTATCTGACATAGGAAAGTACCATTTATTAGTTAACAGATTATTCTTCCTCTGGAACATGACAAGCTATGTTTTGTGTCTTAATTAATTACTTTCAGGAAAAAAGGGAGAAGCTGGTAAAGGATCAAAAGTTTAAAGCTTGTATAACATAAGTGATAACAAAGACACATAGTCTACTCTATGGTGTTGGTAACAGTAATTCTGCATCTTATCACTCCATCATTGTGAACTGCACTTCATCTGTTTTATTCTTTATTTAAGGAATATTATAGCATGCTTGATAAAATATGGTTATATGGTTTAATATGGTCACTGAACTGAACTGTGAAAAATTATTATTATAAAGTCTTAAACCAACAACAGATTCTACATTTATTATTATAAATCTCTACACAGTAATACAAGATTTCAACATCTTATTCTTTCTTCTACTTTGATTCCTACTCAATTTTGCAGATCTCCATCATTTCTCAACATCACATTCTGTCCTGATTCCTGCCCCTTGGTCAGCAGGCCTCTGCCCATACCCATATGTGTAGATGTGATTCCAGTAAGGGGCCATGGCAGCATGACAGGACTGAATGGTACATTACAGAAGACAGCCCTCAGCTCAGCCCAGCTTACCCCACTGAGAATGCCACGGTGCAGGAGACGTCACGCCAGCCAGCTGCTGGCTGATCACTTATCCCCATATGTGCCTGCTCCTAACCATGCTTGTGCTTGTGTGTCCATCAGAGTCAACCCACACATGTCCTCACTTTTATCCCTCTTTCCAGCTTGTGGGTTTAGGGTCTACCCCCACCCTACCTTCATTTTCAAGCATGAGGCCCAGTGAAAGTGGGAGGACTCTGAAGCTCTCTGGAGCATTTCAGGTTCCTCACATGAGCAAACAACATTTAGAAACTTGCCTCCTAGCTAAAGCCATTCTCCCCAGATCAGGAATGTACAGTGTATATTAAGCAAAAGAAACCTTATCTGCCAACTTGGTCTCAATTCTTATATCCAAAAAAGGCTTACAATTCTTCCCATGCCATAATAACATTATTAATAACATAACGTCTTCTTCCCTAAAACCTCAAATAAAAAAAATTAAAATGAATAATGATTCTATCAGGGAACCTGAAAAGTGTCCACTCACTGGGGTTGAAGGAGCAGGCCACACTCTCATGGCACTTTTTTTTATCAATCTCTAAATTTGGACAGACTGTCCAGTTGTAAAATAGTTTTTGAGTTTGAGAATTCACAAATAATGAAGAGTCTAAAAGTTCTTGGAAGGAGTCTTGAGTGTCGCTGCTTCAGTCAGAGGTACAGCAAAGGTTCAGTCTCAGCAACCCACAATCGTCACTTCCACAGTCTTAGCACATCTGGATGTCTGCATGTGGTGATACAATGTCTCACTCCAGTGAAGGGGTAAGGTTTCAGAAGACTCATTTGTGGGAGTTTTCACTGCCAAGAATGAAAGTAGTCAAGTTTGATATAGAGGCCAAAAGGAATAACAAACATCCACATATGCCAGAACACTCAACAATGCTAACTGGCCTGTTTTGAAATCAGTGTCATATGTAATTCTTCAAATGGGAATGTATGGGAAGAGAATTGCTAACAACAGAAGCGTGGCAGTGGTTTTTTGGCTGAGGTGAGGAAGCATGGAGCGCCTTACACACAGAGTGATGCGGAAAAGAAGGGTGATGAAAGGGGCAAGAAAGCAAGTAACAAAGTAGTGTAGGGAAATGATATAAATAACAAGATGTAGTTATAAATATTGCTAGAACAAAAATACTCAACCAAACTACGAACTGAAAACACATTTATATTACACACATTTATATTACACTGTTTACTCTGAAATCATTTAGAAATTTAGAAAGCTCTGTGAATAAACACAGTCAAAATGTCTATATCAGGAAACAGAGAGGAACACATTCAAAATAATAGTTGCAAAAAGTGACTCCAACCTACAATACCTTCAGCATCTAAAACTGCTGTAATTTAAATTCTGATGAAAAAAGAAAGACGCCTATAACATTTAGCAGTGATCCCCAATCCTGATCCTGATCCTGAACTTCAAATGAGGTCATTCTCCTGTGTCCTATCACCTTGTGAAATTTCATGAGCCAGAAAGAGCACATTGTGGTTCTTTTCTTAACCCAGCACAAACTACAGCTCTTTAACCATGTCCCTTCTCCCCAGGTGTGTGGCAGGAGAACTGAAGAATCCAGCCCTTCATCTGGTTCTTATCCTGTTATTAGCCATTAGCATTGGACCAAAGCCCTAACACATACTCTCTGATCTGCAGTTGATCTGCTTCAAGCACAGGCCATATGGGCTTAAAGGGCGAATCCCTACCGAGAATGAGCTGCACATTGTAATGAGGCAGGTCATGGGGGTCTACAGCAACACTCACTCTCACTAGTGGATAACATTGGAACAAGAAAGGAAGCTTCAAGTAGCCCAGAAAGTTTACATAATGTAAACACTGTTCTGTATGATATCAAATTTCCCACAATAAGAATGCTGCTTAGAGAAAATCATAAAATGGTTCAAGCTTTGGAATAATCTAGAGAAAGAGAGTGAAGTTCAGAATAAACCAAATTAAATTAATCTTGTTATCAAACAGCAGGAGATGAGGGATAAAGTATGCTAAATGTTAAATAACAGTTCCTGGAGGGCTGGAACTGATAGAGCCATCTGACTGCACTTTGGACAGAGGAGAACACATCTGTTATGCATTTCTTCCATGACTAGGTCCATGCTAGATTTACTTTGGCTTGTTAGAATCATTGCCTAAGTCATATTTCTATTGTTTTAATAAATTTTAATGGCATCTAACTATAACTGTACAATGTTAAAATACTGGAAAAATTAAAAGTTGGGTAAACTAAGGATTCATCCTTTATCTCAATGACAATGCTGATACACACCTCCAATCAGGCATTTATTGCTCTTCCAAAATTATGATTAGGGTTTAGAGTTGAGATCAGTTCCATATTCATCCAGTCATTTAAAATGGACTGATGGACTTTACATATAGATTATTAATAAGTCTACTTTATCTTTTATTAATATCTAATATTAATATTATTATTATTATGAATGAATTCACTGCACAAATCCTTCTGCCAGCAGCAGAAGTAGTCTCTCCTCAGAAGAAAAAAAAGTATATTTAACAATGTAGTGGTTAATTAAAATATTAGAAAATAGTAGCTTGCATATTTACAAAGTCACATTTACTCAGACTTAGCCAGGCATCACTCTGTGGATTTGTTCTGTGTTTACTGACCTGAGCAGTGTTGATTCTTCTCTGCTTTAATGCATCAAGTGGCCTCCATGATTTCAGTGAGTTCGGGAAGTGCAGGCTACATGGAGCCACTTTGGACAGGGGTCAACCTAAGCTGGAACCACAAAAAGGGGACTCAGTACCAGCACAGCCACATATAGTAATTGAGTTAGCATCTCAGTAATGGTCTGCTGGTTGCCACCACACTGTTGCCAGGCACTCAGTGTACACTACCATGCTAACATGGAAAGAGCATCTTTTTAGTACCCATTTTGATAGTCAACATGTTCAGCCACAGAACAGAATAAAATTCACAGAATGGATATTACATCATTGGAGAGAATAAATCATTGGACTATAGTAGTACATGTTAATTAAAATGATGTAACAGTCTTTTTCAGTACCAGCAAACATGATGATGCATTTTATTATGGGAAATGTAACAGAACTCTCAAAACCTGTCTGATGTCTCAAATCTGAACAGCTCAGTGACATTTACTTCTAATCAAACTGAAGGGTATCCAGAATACAATAAAGCAGACTCTTTGTTGCTTATGATTCTAACATCTAGCATGTGCACAATGTTATGCTAGTACATTTCCAAATGCATTTGTGTGTGCATGTGTGTGTGTTTAAACAAACAATAACATAATCATTACCAAAATGGTGTAAGTAGTGGAAACTATGGGTGTCCCTGACCAGTCAATCCTGAAAACCAGTGATTGAGGATAGAAAGAGTCCCACCCCAAAAATCAGTTCCATATTCCAGGATAACATCTAATTTCTTGGGTGGGTGGGAGCACTTTGTGTTCGTCTGTGTGTTATACAAGTAACTGAGTGTTCAGCAGGGTTGCATTAGCTGTCATATTTTCCCTTTTTCCAGGACAACAACTCTATTTGTGTGAAGAGGGCTGAGTGTACCTTTTCAGCAGAAGCTGGTTTGGCACGATGCTCCCAAACGATGTTGCTGCCATCACTACCTGGCACCTAACACATATCTTTACCAAGCCCATTTTCCCAGGATGTTTTGTTGAGTACATGCTGTCGATCCATGATTGAAGACAAAACCTCATTATGGCCAGGCAGTAAAGGAAGGACTTTGAGAATGGGGATTCGAGGCTAAATGGCAAATTGAATCAGTCCTGCGGTTACCCTCTGCCACTTCCCATTCGGTTAGCTGAGGCAAATTCAGTCTGCCACGCCCAACTAATACCCAGTCAAAGCAAGAAAGCTCAGGACTTGGCTGGAGCACATGTGGATATGGAGCTTTTCTAGAATTGGCAGCCTGGTACACTAGGGATGTAAGGAGCAGAACTGAAACTTTGAGTTGAGCCAGTGCTTGGCCCACTCTTTCCATTGCCAGTTAAAAGAAAAGATGTGAAGAAGCAGTTGATCGGCAGAGGAACAAATTGTACAGAGACATTGTTCCATACACTGGTTTGTCAAAATGATGAGGTCTGGATGAAAGAAGCTCTGGGTCAGAAATAATTATTCAGTTTGGAAGTCAAATCAATTAGGTCCAGAACTTATAGTGAGAACATGTCTGATTTAGCTTCTCTGGACAGGGTACCATACTACATTAGCCATCTACTTTGAATGCATTATACTGATATTTATCCCCAAGACTAAGGCTTAGAGAATAAGTATGATTTGGAAAGATGATGACAATGGACAGCCTAAAGATCATTATGATGGACAGTCTAAAGATACAATTAGAAACCATGATTTTGGCTTTGGACTGCAACTGATATCAACTTACTACAAGGACTAAGACTGTAATCACCATAAACAGTCAAATCTCCATCAGTAAATAGATGCTAAATTTAATAAAACAGACATATTGTTAAAATTAATTAATTTACTGGTTACATAATTGTACTTTATTACTATATAGAACACAGTTATAGAAACAAATTATTGTTTATTATTGCCCTATTTGCATCTGGGAAAAGCGGATGGGTTCCCTTTTGAGTCCGGTTCCTCTAAAGGTTTCTTTCTCTTAAAATCTGCAGGAGAATTTCCTTGTCACCCCTGGCTTGCTCATTAGGGATAAAATGTAAAAGTTATGTCTGGATTTTATGTATTTGTAAAGCTGCTTTGGGACAATGTCCCTTGTTAAAAGCACTGTATAAATAAAATTGCATTGTGTGTATATGTGAGGGTCACAGCCTCTATATGGTAAAAGAGTTCTCCTCATTAATTCCAATTTTTTAATTTATACATTCTTGTATATATAACCACAAAAAGCACATGTACTGGAAGACTTGTGGTAAGCTATGTGTCATGAAGGACAGAAATAGCTGCATTCAACACCATAGTTCTCAGGCTCTCTTATATGTAATTGTCCGTTACAGTTCTCCTCCCTGCTAATGACAACCACTATGTGACCACTAATGTGTGAATCACCACTTCTGGAATTGGCTATAATCTTTGACATTTTGAAAAATGTAATATGACCAATGGACTGTCAAAAAAGCAGCATGTGTGCCAATCTCAGCACTGAAAGTTTCCTAAGTCTGTTGTGCAGCATAAAAGTGGAAAGTCCAGTGTCAAACACTGATATGTTTATATGCTGGTAGATGGCTGCATAGAAAGATCCACACGTTGCACATTAGTCTCCCCCCAGATTTGCCAGCCTAGTTGGTATAGAATATTGGAATGTTTCCAAAGCCAAAGATTCTCATGCCGTGGTCTTCACACCTGACTGTAAAAGGATCTGACAGGGGCCATTAAAGAGTTGGGGAAAGTTTAAAGTTCTACATGGCTGTATTTTCTTCTGCTAATGAGAAGAATTGAGAATGTATCATATTACACACGTAAATACTGATCTGCTTAAAACTGACCAGCATTAGGTCCTAAACAACTTCACAACTGAGCTCTGAGTTATCTCCATGGTCAAAAACCATGCAGCATTTCAGTAATGAATGGGTGTGAAACAACAAATTTACTGCAGTTACTTATCTCTGCTGCAGGTTGGGGACAAACACAAATAGTGGGTTTTTACAAGAAAATTAAGTAAAAGAATCACCATAATTGCCATTTTGAAATCACCATTGTGTACCACAGGCCACTCTTGTTTCAGAGCAACCATCAACTTGCTAATGAAGCAGTTTTGGCCCTTTGTCTCGTTTCTGCTTCATTTCAGCTTTTACAGCTCCCAATGTGTACAATGACAGGCAGAAAACAGGAGAGTATTCTCTTCATATGCACTGAAAATGTGCCACTAATTGGCTTTCTTGGACACCATTCCCTTTGCACATGTGTGAACATTAAACATCAGTGACAGCTTTGCACTGATCCTCTGGCTTGGTGTGTCAGTCATTACACTGGCAGACTTTCCTGGCCCAATCACAGTGCTGTCCAGTCACAAAGGAATCTATCCAAATGTGTGGCTAACCAAGCTGGCCTTCTGCAGAGTCTCTGCTGTGACAAATTACTGGGGTCCCGTGCTGTTGCATGCGCTTTCTGATGCACTCACTACAACATGCTGTCTATCACACAAACCATTATCTGTATCCATTATGAGCAGAAGTCATGGTGAATCTGGATCCTATCCCAGAAGACTGGGTGTAAAGTGAGAATCCATCACAAGGCAGCACACACACACAATCACATAGAGGAAATTTAGCATATCAAGTCCACCAACTGTTTTTGGAGCTGAAAGGAAACTACCTGGACACAGGGAGAGCTTTCACTAATTTCAGCTTTCAAATTTATTGACACGTTACAGTTGACACAGTTACTAAGTAAAGTATAAAATGCAAGGCAAATTCTTTTGTGCAGAGAACCAGCAACAATGCAGTAAAACTATACACACACAGACACACACACACACGTACTGATGTACCAGAAAAACATAAAAACTGGTATACAATGGTTACATCCCCAATTCCAAAGAATATGATGATTTGCAAATCTTTTTCAACCCATATTCAATTGAATACACTACAAAGACAAGCTATTTAATGTTAACCACTGTGTTGCATCACCTTTCCTTTTAACAATACTCATTATCAAACCTCAACTTTCCCAGTCTTTTGTTGCCCCTGCCCTTCGAAATCAGAAAATGTCCTACAGCTCAGAACTGGCAGAAACCAGAGGGACCCAGGTACACCCATCTACTGCCTGGAGAAGTCTGGCCAGAAGTGGAAGGGCTCAGCCAAAAAGTCTTACCTCTGACATGGAAACAAGGCCAAACGACTCAACTATGCACAGGAACTGGGGTGCAGAAAAATGGCAGCCGGTGCTCTGGACTGATGAGTCAAAATGTGAAATATTTGGCTGTAGCAG
>JAOTRJ010000055.1:21113936-21128640 GCA_028564905.1 Leptodoras praelongus
CAGCTGGGCACCGGCTCCCCCGTGACCCCGTAACTGGGAATAAGCGGTACAGATAATGACTGACTGACTGACTGATTTACAGGGCCAGAGGGTTTTTTGGAGTGCTGTGTCAATAATTCATCTCTGACCACAAACCCACTCCTCCATCTCATTGTCTGTTTAAAAAAACATACACATTTTAGACCATATTAACAAACAAATGTGTGTGAACACACGTGTGTATGTACAAACACAGACAGAGGACACACACTTTACTCAATAAACACATGCACATACTCTCCCTCACTTTCAGGATTTGCCTCAAAGATGCACATCTGCAACACATCTGAGGTATGAGAGAAAGCCACTCACATTCAAGTCTCAGATTTTCCCTTTTCCATTCCACTTCCGACACCAATGTGACTTCGCTGGGATGGGGTCACAGAAAGAAGCCATTTTCCATTACCAATTGCTCTTTTAAAGGTAACTTTATTTAGTAACCACAGACCAATAAGCAAGAACGACTCACACCCACACAGATATACACACTTGTAGGAGGAGAGGGGAGTGACACACAGCAACACATTTTACATCTATGGTAGCTACCAAAACACACTACCCCCAGTCAGAGGAACACTGAACAACCTGGCAAACTCCTCTGTCATTCTTTAAACCTCCCTTTCTGCACATCTGGCTATTTGTGAGTGTCTTGGCTATATTTATCTCATCAAACCGGTGTCAGATCAATGAAATGTGATTGACCAGCAAGTCCACTGATGGAAAATAGGGCTTTGATCCAAGCTGTGCATTTAATTTGGATATCCCTCACAGCTTCTGGGCCCAGGTGAGAGTGCTTGCTTATAAAGTAGAGAGAAAATGAATGTTTAAAGTGATTGTGGTTACAGAGAGTCATTGCTTGGTTTAAAATGTCTCTGCCCTTAGGTTCACAAAGGTGTAGGCTATGGAAACATGGGTACACACTTAGGGAAATAAAAAGGATTGTACAGAGGCATACAGTACATGCCAAAACCCAAATGCCCACACACAGCTGTTATTTGCAGTTCATTGTTAAAGCTTTGTGTAATTGTTCAGTATGATATGAATTCAAAGCCCAGCACTGACCTTTCTGGCATATTTCTGAGTGATAACACTGATGTTAAGTTCCTGTGCAAAATGTGTAAAGGTTGACAGGTCTAGCAATACAATATAATCAGCATAAACCTCGCTGGATACCATGGCAATGTAATATCATGCAGTGGCAATAATATTGCTATATTGCACAAGCCTGGTCACCTTTAAACCTCTATCCTCATGATTCTACAAATCAGACAATGTCTATGAATATTATCTGAGCTAAAGCTCTGTTATAGAGGATTTAGTATGCAACAATGCAAGCTGTGTTTTTTATTATTTTGCTTGGGTTTTTTTTTTCAGATACTCAGTGTTTCAGATCCTCTCTAAATACCAAGTACCAAATATTTTATAACTATAGGCTCTTACATTATTCTTAATAGCATACAGCAGAACTAATGTCTTATGAGAAGAATATGCTGCATGCAAAAGTAATATTTGCCTTTAACATAGTCAGAAAAGTGTGGGGTACACCACCAACCAATCTTCATAGTAGACAAAGGGCTCGAATTGATGACATTTACATGTAATCACTTGATAGATATTTTTATCCAAAGTGACCAGAAAGTGATGTTAAATATCCACATGCTGCTGCTCAGAGGGCCAGTGGTGATTCTAGTGGTCTCCAGACCTGAACTCACAAACTTTCATTCACATGCACTTATTGCTCACTACTCAATGTGCATTACAATCTTTAAATCCTGTAACATCAAAAGGTATCTTGCTAACAAATAAAACATGCCAGGGTGCACTTTTATAGAAAAATAATCACTCCTTCAAAATAATAAACATCTTACAGAAACTTCACCAAAATAATTATCAGAGCTGCTCTTAGAGCTGGTTTGTATAAGATAATGTTTCTGTGTATGCTAATGTGTATAAGGACAAGACAGAAATAAGGCCTGTTTTACACAAATTACACAAAACCACAAACACACCCACACTCGCATAGAGCTCCATATTATTTGGCCACAAAGTGATGCCATTGATAGACATTGACTGGCAGTTTAATGGCTTACCATGCCCGTGATGTACAATACAGCTTACATCAAGAACTGAACACACAGTCAACACATACACACACACACACACTCGTTCTGCCCTGTTATGTCTGTGTTACATAATTTCACTGGCAGAAGCTATGAAAGCTCTGTCAGCATGTCTATGAACAGAATATGCATTACTACATATCTTTTTCATGAAACTGAAAGAATAGAGGGAGAGAGAGAAAGGGAGAGAGAAAGACAAGTAGGAGGGGAGTGGAAAAAAAATATCTGTCCAAACCTCCACCGCAGTGCAAGTGATTCTCATCAGCAACATCCTCCCCTACACCCACTCCTGTCAAAGCCCTCTCTTGTGGCGTCTAAACTGCCATTTTCATCACTCCTGTTCTCTTTGTAATGCAGCAAATTGTTTTGCCAGGATGCTTTGTTTACTGTTGGCGTCTCCACCTCATTTGGAAGCCAAGGCTCTCAGCAGTTACAATTCCTAGCCATTTTCTAATCACCAGCCCTCTGTCTTCCCTCCTGTTTGTTTCAAACTTTCCTCTTCACTTTGCTATAGCTCAAGCAGTTCCTTAAATCTGACTTACCTTTACATGAAAAAAGAAAAGAAGGGAGGATTTACAAAAGATCAGTGTTTGTAGTAATGACTCTTGGGAGGTCCACGAAACAAAATAAACTATGTTGCATTCAATATCAATGCCTCCTCTCTTTTTAACAAACGATGCACAGGAGAACACTAATCAAGCCACAAAATAGTTTAACCAATGAAAATGTGGACAGAATATATATTTTATTTTTTTTTTCAATTAAATATCTCATCTGCTAAATTAGCTACATGTATTAATATGGCTTAAGAACTGAAGTTGGGATGGAAGGCAAAAAAGTCTAAAAAACTTTTCCTTTATAGATTACAGGATGAGCTATTTATTTTCTAGGCCAAAAAGGAAGGATACAATTATCATGGAGTTTAAGGTAAGATCAAAGTCCTACTTATTTTTTAAATTTTTGTACATTTTTTCAGTTTAGGTGACCAATCAAATAGGTTAATGAGTTTCTGTCACTGTTACCCCTGGCTTTGCTGCACAGACCCTGCTCCCCACCTGCATTAGACAGTTTGTGTTACCCTTCTTCACAGTGTCTATTACATCTATGATAACCATATCTTGCGTCATGCTGTACAACTGATTATTTGTACATGGCAACAAGAATAATGAGATCATATGATCAGTGTTCTTATAGATGTGGTCATACAAAAATCATGCAAAGCACTCACACAAGTAAAGTGATACAAGTAAAATCATCAAAGATCAAAGATTTTTCAGTCTTATGGGAGGTATGGATCCTCCAAATGGACCTTATTTCAATGTACACAGAAGGCAAAACCCCTCAACTAAAATAGTCCAGGTATACTCCATCCACGTATCCCCTCTTTAACACTCCAAAATGAGGTGTTTTTATCTCCATGCTGTCTGGATTTTTTTCCTTACATTTACTTTTTTTTCCAAGCATGAGGCTGCATTTCCTCTCTATGGTAGTGTCTGTCTCAGTAACAGCTCTAATTTCATCCATTTTACACACAATAATAGTATAGTAACAAGTCTCAGTCCAACTTTCACTGTGTATCTATGAAGGAGCAGAACAAACGTCAGCATCAATGAGGTGCAAAGGAGTGGTGCTCTTAGCTTTTCCTGCCAAAAACACAAAAAATACGGAAGAAACCCAGTGCGAGAGAACAGAAGTGGAAAAAAAATTCTTTCCACTGGCTGAGAGAAAGACAAGGGAATTAAGTAGCAGGTGACTGTTTTTATGGTGCTTTAGAATTATAAGTATTCCATGACACAAGGACCAATATAATGTGTAAAAAGAGAAAAAAAAACCCAGTAAAGTCTATTTACAACAATTGCAGTAAATAAGAAAGCCATAACATACCGTAACTGCACTCCAGGGTATCATTATAGAGCTGTGAGTAAAGAACTGGACCCAAGGAGCTGAGATCATAAGTGCAGGAATCAGAAAAGGATGAACATTTATACCAGGCATGGCAAGGCAAGTAAAAAATACTGAAGTCTAAATAGTAATCTAGCCATAGTAATCTAATCCTTCTACTTAGAATGCACAGTCATAGTGGTTATTTTCAGCACTGGGATTAAAACAGGCCTTACATGAACAATGCCAACAGGTTTGCCACATTACAGACACAGCCTGCAATATAAATAGCAGCAAATCATCAGGAGTAATCAACTTTACTCTACAACATGTGAAGTGAAAAATGAAAAACGTGTCCATATATCTGCCAGGACTTCTCACTGGGGGTACAATTAGATGACAGCATGGGATGCTGTGAAGACTGGAGTGGGTAGGTCAGTAATGAAGTAACAATGGCAGAAGGAAGGATTGAATGCAACAGGAAAAAGGGGCAACTCTTGTTAGCAGCACTGACAGGGATCATGATTGAAAATGAATTGAAGAGAGGACAATGAATGACCCAGGACACAGCATAGCTACTGTGCTTCCTGTAAAGACTAAAGTACTCTGCATATTAATAAATTAGGAGAGAGAGATAAACTTAATTTTAGACAGTGTTGACTAAAGACCAGATGTAGTTAATTATTTGAATTAAGATTCCAACTTAAATCAATTTATGCATCATTGTTTCTCTCCTTAAGATTACATTTTAGTTTGCAGTGTGATACTGGGAAGGACTGAGCAGGTGAGTAAATAATGAAACACCTCTAACATCCTAATGGCTAATGTACAAACTAATTAAATTTTGACCAAATTATTCCATATTCAGTTTTGCATGCCATTAAACCCTACCAAGCTTGCACTGCCAATGTGTGTACTGGTTTTGTCTCATAATTTTTTGATGGTAAATTTGATGGTAAATCACTGATTTGAGTACAAATGGATCTTTGCAAAATATAAATGAGAAAATCACCACTGCTTAGCATTTAAACTGCAGAATGTGTGGCACCTACATTTCTCAAGAGCCTGCATATGAAATGAAAGTTTAATGTGTGTGTATAGGTACATCAGAGGTTTAGTAACTCACTTTTATTTACAGTAAGGTTTTGCCAAGAAGCCGGAAAACAGGCTCAGGCATGACAATCTGTTTGGTATGTGTTCAGTAGATAAGGGCTTTTCCTTTTGAGAATTACCATAGTTCTAATGGGACTTCTTTAGGGATTAAGATGACTGATTAGCATTTTAGATTACAATGCTACTCCTTTACTGTTTATGATCTTTGTCTGATCTTAGTTTAGATTCAGGTTGCTAACTCAGCATAACCAAATTCCTATTTTTTACACACACACACACACACACTGCACAAATATCTAAAGGGTATGAAGTGTCACTGAATAGTTTGATAAAATGATGTAAATCTATGATAAACTTTGGACTGATGTGTTAGACACTGCTTTCCACCACCATTATCAAAACACCAAATGAGGGAATATCTTTTGGAAGAATCATGTTTCCTCCCTCCAGTAGAGTTCCAGAGACTTGGAAAAGCAATAGAAGCGCATCTAAGCTGTTCTGGCAGCACATGGTGGCTCAAAGACACTTGCTGGTTCTTCTTTTATTTTGTCATGTGTGTTTTGTCTGTAGGATGGGGATTGGGTAGTGTACACTATTGTTTATATACTGATCAGGCATAACATTATTTCTCTAAACTCATTGTCCATGTTCTCAGTTCCACTTCCCATATAGATGCACTTTGTAGTTCTATAATTACAGACTGTAGTCCATCTGTTTCTATACATACTTTGAGACAACATTCAACATTTCTCTTAAAATAGAACAGTGATAAACGGCAACAAAAATTTCAATTGCCCTACGAGGCCTACCTGCATATACAGCCCAAATCAAAATGTGCATTAAAAGATTACGTTGAGGTTAATGACGATTAAATTATTTTATTCTGCGACAGCTCTAATTATGACACATTTCTGAGTTTCTGAGATGATGTTTAGAGATATGATTTGATTATCTGATTATCTTAAATAAATAAATAACTAACAGCAAAGCACTTTGCCCTTTTTAATGTCAACCTAATCCTAGTTCTAAGCTGCATGTTAATTAGTGTGATTGCAGTAGGCAATCATTAGTGGGACTGCAGTAGGCAATCACACTATTGTTATCTGTCAGGAGTATTCGTTGTAGTTTTGTCTGGATTTCAACTGCCGCAATTTTTGAAATATCGACACCGTTCCAACACTAAAACATCCGACACGGTCGGGATTGGTGCGCTTGTATAAGGCTAAGGGATCCGTACACACGTTTACCTTCCACACTTGTTTTTATCTCCCTTTTTTCCCCCATCCACTTCCATTGATTTTCATTTCAGTTTCTATTTTTTTGTCATCTGTACTTCCACTTGAATAACACACTGCATACACACTTTCTTCAGGAAATGCACTTCTCTAATCTTGCACTTCCTCCATGCTAGAAAACATCTACAGAATTGAAATTAAAATAACAGCACTGTAATAAAATAATCAAACCCAAAAATTAACATCAAATTAGCCAACCAAAACAACTTTTAGCTCCTGTGAATCTAGAAGGTTCATGTCACATCAGATTTTTCAGAGCTGTGTGGTATTTTCAAGTCGTTGCACTTCGCTGAGTTTTACTTCAGCAGGCTCATGTTTTGTTAGATTGGCTGGTCATTTAGTCATTAAGTCAGGTTGAATATGGAGGCTGTTAAAAGTCACACATATTTAGTCTGCTTTCTCTGCATCATGAAGTTCTTGGAAAAAGAGCTCACAGAAAATCAAGCAGGAAACATTGAGAACACTGAGCCTGGCATCATAGTCTGAAATACTACTTTTCTTGGAAGGTTTTCAAAATCTGCCCAACTTTTCCCTGTGTGCAGACTGAAACACTCCCAGCTGTTTTCTTTTACGTCCTTTTTTTCATGCCAAACAGTTAATCGTAATAACACCATTAGTAGCTGACGTCAATAAGAATTATGCTTAGATGATTGTTGTAAATCACTGCCATAATGCCCCTGGTGCAGACAGACTGGATGCAGTTTTCCTCTTCATGAACAAGTAGATATAGACAAGATGAAGATTTTATAGGAAACGTTTTAATTTACTTTTCTACCATACGGAATTCACTACCAATCTGCATTAACTATTAATAACAGCTGCACTGTGAGCTGAGATTTTTCATGCATACATATCGTGCATTATTGAGAGAATACCGAGCTGTTTTTTTTTTTGTTTTTTTAATTCAAGTAAAAAAAAATCAGTGTCTATAATATATGTATAATACTCTGCAAAAGTCTTGGGCTTATGTTAAGAAATGCTGTAAAGAAAATATGCCTTCAGAAAAAAAATTATTAAATGTCTCTACATAAAAAAATAAAGCCAACATAGACAACATTAAACAATAGAAATAAGCTAATTTGTCAATATTTGCTGTGACAAACCTTTGCTTTAAATAAGGTGTAGTTTTATGGGGGAAATTGCTGTTATATTTTACTGAGTATTTGGAAATTCTGCCATTTTTTCTAGAGACCTTGACCTTGAGATCCCTGACAGCCTGCGTTTTTTGTCTGAAAAGTGGTGTTATGTAAAATGCTGCTTTCTTCACTGACAAACAATTTCTGTAACATTTCATTTTTAATGAAAATGTAATGTTTGGAAATATAAAATGCTTTTAACAGATGTCATAAAATAATGACAAAACCTGTACTATAAAACTATGATAAAATGGGTTCACTTTAATGAACTTGACTCAGTTGCATCAGTAGTACATAAGCTCTCTCATAGCTCTGATTGAACATAAATGGCCATTATACTTGAGTTTATGGCCTAGTATAAATATTAACAGTTACAAGTAACAGTTTTAACATAGCATTAGTTACAGCTGAAAGCTTACACCTTTCCAACTACACGTTTACAGACTCTTAATGGATTTTTCCTTTTTTGTGGAGAGTAAAATGATTTGTTATGCATCTATTTTTGTGCTTTATGATCACTCTTACACAGCCACTTCACTGAAATGCACTGAAACATCAAATAGAATTGTACGGGATCATAGGATAAATTACAAATTGGTTAAACACTCACTGGCCACTTTATTAATACACATGCTCATTCATGCAATTATGTAATCAGCCAATTATGCGGCAGCCTTGTTTATGAGAGACACCAGAGGAGATGGCCACACTGTTTTGAGCTGACAGGAAGAGTACAATAATGTAAACAAACACTCTTTATCCATGTGGTCAGTTACAGAAGCCCACACTGAGTTCCATTTCTGTCAGCCAAGAATAAGAAACTAAGGCTAACGTGAGTACAGACTCAGCCAAACGTTTTCAACAAGGCATTTCCGCCCAATGAACTGTCACTCACTGAATTTTTATTTTTATTTTTTTATGTTTTACACACCATTCTGTATAAACTGTCTTTATATCTATAAACTCTTAGCTGAGTCAAACTGTTACTCAAACAGTTCAAGTTAAGTGTTTCTTTGTCTTAAATAAACACACACACACACACTATATGGACAAAAGTGTTCGGACACGCATCTTAATCAATTAATTCAGGTGTTTCATGTAGTCACATTGCCACAGGTTAATAAAATTAACATCATTAACATCAGAACAAATACTGTGCACCAGATGCTTCATTGCATGGATTTCCATGAACGTAGTCACTGGACTCTGGAGCAGTGGAAATGTGTTCTGTGGAGTAATGAATTCTCTACACTCACTGTCCACTTTCTCAGTTCCACTTACTATCCGTGCTATTAGACACACCAACGTTGTTGATCCACCTTGTAACTGTCAAGTTATAGACAGTAACTTATCTGCTGCTGCATAATTTATGTTAGTCATCCTCTAACCCTTCATCAGAAGTCACAGAAGGCTACAAACATTACATTTACTGAAGATAGATTTATTTTAAACCCATATCACCCATGTGAAAAAGTAATTGCCACCTTAGCTACCAAATCAACCAGTTAACCAAGCTGTATTGACTATTGGGTTTAATTTCAGTAGCTACACCCAGACATGATTATTGCCAGACCTGTTGAATCTAAACATTACTTAAATAGAAACTGTCTGCAATGTGAAACAGGCTAGAAGGTCTCAAAAAGCACATTGTGCCAGATTCTAAAGAGATTCGAATACAGGTGCTAAAAAAACCTCACTGAAATCTCCCAGTCTGGAAAGTGTTACAAACCCATTGGTAAGGCTCTAGAGAACCACAGTGAGAGCCATTTTCCACAAATGGAGAAAACCTGGACCTATGAGGAACCTTCCCAGGAATGGCCAACCTACCAAACATTCACCAAGAGCACAGACACAACTCATCCAGGAGGTCACAAAAGAACCTGGAGGAACATCTAAAGATCTGCAGCTTCACTTATGTCAGTTATGGTCAATGTACACAATTCCACAATAAGAAAGACATGGGGCAAAAAATGTCATTATTGTGAGAGTTAAAAGGTGCAAAACACTGCTGACCAAAAAAAAACCACAAGGCTTGTCTCACAATTGCCAAAAAAATCTAGATGTTCTACAAGACTTTTGGGGTAATATTCTGTGGAATGACGAGTCAAAGGTGGAACTTTTTGGAAGACATGGATCCTACTACATCTGGTGTAAATTAACACTGCATTCCACCATAAGAACGTCATACCACCAGTGAAACATGGTGGTTGTAGTGTGATGTTCTGTGGCTGCTTTGCTTCTGGAGGACCTGGACAACTTGTCATAACTGATGGAACCATGAATTGTGCTCTCTATCCGAAAATCCTGAAAGAGAATGTCCACATGTCAGTTTGTTACCTAAAGCTGAAGTGAAGTTGGGTTCTACAGCAGGACAATGATCTGAAGAACACAAGTCCAACTATGAATGGCTCAAAAGGAACAAAATAAGGTTTTGGAGTGGCTGAGTCAAAGTTCTGACTCAAATCCCATTGAGATTCTGTGGAAAGACCTTAAATGGGCAGTTCATGTTCAAAAACCCTCCAATGTAGCCAAATTAAAACAATTCTGTAAAGAAGAGTGGGATAGAATTCCTCCACAGGGATGTAAAAGACTAAGTTATCACAAATGTTTCATTGCAGTTGATACTGCTGAGGGAGACACAACCAGTTATAAGGTTTAAGGGGTTATAAGGGGGCAATTACTTTATCACATGGGTGATATAGGTTTTGAATAAATGGAATGATCATTTAAAGAATGCATTTTGTGTTTACTTGTGTTGTCTTTATCTTTTATTAAAATTAGTTTGATGATCTGAAATATTTCAATGTGACAAATTAGCAAAAACAGAGGAAATTGGGAAGAGGGCAAATACTTAATCACAGCACTGCACATGATTTGAAGTAGATCAATAGCGGTTCATGTTAGTTTCCTTATATGTTAATTTACACAACCTCAGGAGCTCTCAAATGATAGCAACATTTTTCCAAAACTAATTTTGGATACAGTATGATAAATGAAGCCATGTGTGTATATGTTTGTGTATGCTCTCCTGCAGCAGGAACAAATATCACCATATGCACCATACTTCCGCAAAGTCAGCCAGCATTTTAAGCAGTAAAGCAAGAACAAAACCACTGGAACGTTACCCATTTTAAATAACTTGTAAGAAGCCAAGTGGCAGAAGTTGTTTTTTTCCCCTACTTTTCTTTCTTCTGCTTTTTAAAGCCTCTCACGCTCCAGTTGCAGCTAGTGTTCCAGGGTTGAGGACACCCTGCTGCTAATTAAGGGCAAACTAAACAAGTGAGACTGCCTTTTTTATGAGCTGTGACCATGTGTCCATTCCCTTTCAAACATAATGATCAATGAGCAGCCAGAATAATAGCTTTGCATTCAATGATATAAACTTCTCTGTATTCTGCTGTATTATTATTTTTAATTACAATAGAGGAAACTTTGCATAGTGTGGATTGTGATGTAGTGATCTATTGATCTCAAACAGAACAAAGACTAGTAACACCATGTATGATGTGGCTAACAGGAATTCACTAAACTAAAGTCTGAGAGGATAAAACTTACACTTGCAGTGCTGTGAAAAAAGTATTTGCCCCTTTCCTATTTCTTCTATTTTACTAATGTCACATTTAAATGTTTCAGTCAAACTAATTGTAATAAAGACAACCTATATCACTCATGTGAAAAAGTAATAGCCCCATAAACTAATAAATGGCTATGCCACCCTTGGCAGTAACATCTGTAATCAAACATTTACCAGATTTTACGATGAGCCTTTCATATTACTGTGAAGGAAATTTGGCCCACACTTCTTTGCAGAATTATTTTACTTTGGAGGGTTTTTGAGCATAAACTGCCCATGTAAGGTCTTGCCAAAGCATTTCAATGGGATTCAGGACTTTGACTCTGCAAATCTAAAACCTTAATTTTGTTTCTTTTGAGCCATTCAGAGATTCATTTTCTTCTGTGCTTTTTCCTGCTGCCTAACCCAAACTGCACTTGATTTTTATGTCACAAAATGATGGACAGACATCCACCTTCTGGATTTTCTGACAACCCCAGACCATTACACTTCCATACTTTACTTTAGGTATATTCTTATGGTGGAATGTGGTGTTGGCTTTGCAGCAAATGTAATGGAGCCCACGTCTTCCAAAGTGTTCCACCTTTGACTCATCAGTCCACAGAATATTATCTCACAAGTTATCTAGATGTTTTTTTCTTATTGTGGAATATGTAACTGAGGTACATGAGGCCTGCAGTTTTTTAGATGTTTGTCTGCATTTTTGGTGACCTCATGGATGAGTTGGCATTGTGCTCTTGATGAAATTTTAGTAGGCCAGCCACTCCTGGGAAGGTTCAACATTGTTCCAAGGTTAGATAGATAGGTAGATAATGGCTCTCACTGTGGTTCTCTGGAGTGCCAGAGCCTTAGCAATGGTTTTGTAACTCTTTCCAGACTGGTCAATTTCAATGACTTGTATCTGTATCTGTATCTCTTTAGAACGTGGCATCATGTGCTGCATTTGCTTAACATTGCCAGAAAAGTTCTGTTTAAGTGATGTTTAGATTCAACAGGTCTGGCAGTAATCATGCCTGGGTGTGGCTAATGAAACTGAACCCTATAATCAACTGAATTTGGTTAACTGGTTGATTTGGTAGCTAATTACTTTTCACATGGGTGATACAGGTTTCAAATAACTCTTTTTCAATAAATGCAACAATCATTTAAAAGCTTTATTTTTGTTTACTCAGGTTGTCTTATCATATTAAAAGTATTTTGATTGTCTGACATACAGTATTTAAGTGTATCAAAAACAGAACAAATTAGAAAATACTTTTTCACAGCACTGTACTGTTACGAACCAGCAGACCACGCCCACTTCCGTTACTCTCTGCAATAAACTGTTTTTATTGTACCGCATCTACGTCTCCTCCAGCTCCTTCTGACCGCATTCATAACATGTACATCAAGACAAACCCTATTATCAGAATTGTGAGAAGTTCAAAATGTAAATTTGCAATAGTAAAAGCAACTGTAAGTAATTGTTGTTGAATAAACCATGCCTGACCTAATTTATTCAGCTGAAAACAAAGGAAAAATTTTATTGAGTACATTTTACTGAAGTCCAAACTAAATGATGATCAAGAAGTGAACTGATGTTACACAAACACAGTCCCACAACTCCAATTTCCTAAGAAGTCAAAAAGAGCTAACTAGTATGTTAACTTGATGTTTAGTAATGGTTACAGTGAGGTTTACAAGCAAGATTTAGCAATGAGCACATTTAATGCAACTCTGGGTCTGCCATGTTTGTTTTGCTAGTCAGTGAAAACAAACATGGCAGAAGGGAGTGACAGGGCTATGGAGATTTTCCAACCTTCTAAGATGACTGATCTGAACAAAAAATGAAACATTACTGCATAATGAATTTATTTATGGAAAACTAAAATCATAATATTGTGTTAATATAAATAGATAAAGTTTGAGGCTCTATAGTTCTACATACAGACTCTATAGTTCTCTATATACTTAAATTATTCACATTATGCCTGTTATATTTTGCATTAATCCTACAGTGAAACATGGAACTCGCATTGTTCTTTGGCTCTTCTTCAGTGTGTAAATTCTGGTGTGTTTCATGCAACAGCGGCTCCTGGAGGACATGTGCAAGTACAAATACGTCACACGCTGTGATCCTTAGAGCACAATGTTCTTGACAATGTGCATGCAGAAGAATAAATCAGTCTCAAGTCTGATGTCTGGTCATATTCCGGTATTTATCAGAGCACTGAGGGAAACTTGACTGGTGTTACTTAGTTTCAAAGTCATCAACACCTGAATACTGATTTTGTTAACATGTGTGTGTATTGTTCTTACATTCACATTGCTTTGTCAATAATGGAAGAGTGTAAAAGGCTGTGTCTCATTACTTGAGTATAGACTGTGAAGAAAACTCACATTTCTGGTTGCTGTTTTCTTATCTGTAATATGCACAAAGGTTAAGGCTAAGTTAAGGTTATGTTAATGGACATTATATTTACATTTACGGCATTTGGCAGACACCCTTATCCAGAGTGACTTACATTTTATCTTATTTATACAGCTGAGCAGTTGAGGGTTAAGGGCCTTGCTCAGGGGCCCAACAGTGGCAGCTCGGTGGTGCTGGGGCTTGAACCCCCAACCTTCTAATAATTAACCCAACACCTTATCCACTGAGCCACCCCTGCCCTATATGGTTTCATGTTTACAAGAGGTATTGGCTATATGTTATTATTTTAATGTTTATGCAAACAAAATGTGCATAGTGCTGATCATTTAATTTGTGGGTTTTAATTTGTTAAATGATCAAAATATCACTGGTCTAGTTGAAGAGAAATGACTGTTGAATGTTGCCTCATTAGTCACTTGACTTTATTTGATAAAAATTAAATACTAAAGATTGATGTCTTTTTATTTTTTTAATTAAAGGAAACTGCATAGTGTGTAAGCAGCTAGGGAACATGGGTATATCATTTCACCGGAGGTTCTGTTGTGCTGCTGCTGCTACATGATTGGCTGATTCAATTTTACATCAGAGACCCGCCCCCGCTATGGGAAGCAGTTTACGTTTTTTTTATTATTATTATTAACTGCCAGAGGAATAAATAATTATCAGGGACAGAGTTACAATAGTTTACAATAAGAATTCAATAAGTTCAAGTAAAGGAAATAAAAAACATATCAATAATAATCATACATTTAAAAAGTACATAAGAGTTTGTGTATGTATGTGGATCTGTCTCCTTTGTCACCTCCGTTGCCCATTAAACTGATGTAAAATACAAAAATATAGCAACCCAAAAAGAGCTAGAACTTCTTCGTTCTCCTTTGTTCCTTTCAACTTTAGCAATATTTATGATAGCTAATGAGCTAGGAGATCCTAACACTGAACACGAGAGATCAGAGCACTGTGCAGGAAAAAAGACAACCAAAACATAAATTAAACAGTTAAAATACATCATCCATCATTCATAGACGTTTCAACACATTTATTCATTGCTTTAATTTATTTATATATATATACACTCCTGATCGAAATCTTAAGACCAGCTAAAAAATTGGAAGAATTTGCATTTTGCACCACTG
>JAOTRJ010000055.1:21465929-21479103 GCA_028564905.1 Leptodoras praelongus
TGGAATGTAGCAAGCATGGTTATTTAGACCACACACACACAGACACAGAAACACAGACACACACACACACAGACAGACACACACACACACAGACAGACACACACACACACAGACAGACAGACAGAAACACACACACACACACAGACAGACAGAAACACACACACACACACAGACAGACAGACACACACACACACACACACAGACAGACAGACAGAGACACACACACACAGAAACACACAGACACACACACACACACAGACACACACACACACACACACAGACACACACACACAGACAGACACACACACACAGACAGACACACACAGACAGACACAGACACACACACACAGACAGACAGACACAGACACAGAAACACACAGACACACACACAGACACACACACAGACACAGACAGACACGCACACAGACAGACAGACACGCACACACATAGACAGACAGACACGCACACACACACACAGACAGACAGACACACACAGACAGACACACAGAAACACACAGACACACACACAGACAGACACGCACACAGACACGCACACAGACACGCACACAGACACGCACACACACACAGACAGACACGCACACAGACACACAGAGACACACACAGAGACACACACACAGAGACGAACCTCGCACATCACTGAGAGCTGCATTGGGAGGTCTTCAACCTTGACAAAATCCTCCTCATCAGACTTCTGACTGGCATTTCCGGACCCGACCTCCTGTGTTTTACATCACACACACACACACACACACACATTTCTCAACCTCTCACACATGCTGTACAATATAGATAAAACTTAAGTGGCCAGTGGAAAACGCGTGTGTGTGTGTGTGTGGGCGTCCGTACATCTGCGTTAATCAGTACGGGTGAGTCGGTCTGAGGGCTGGCCGTGGTGGAGCCCCGATGACTGCCCTGTGAGGGCGGGGCGAGAGGGTCAGCAGACTCGTCCTTGCTCTGTGTGTGTGTGTACGTGGCGACGGCGTCTTGCTCGTCCTCCACCACCTCTATAGACTCTGACTTGGAGCTCTTCACTGCATACAGAGGACAGGATTATTACAGACATGGCTTCACTGTTAGCCACACATACATACATTAGATTATAATATGATACACAATAATGTAAGCGTAGCGTACCTTCAGTACCTTCAGTACCTTCAGTACCTTCAGTGGTCTCTTGCTCCGACTTGGTTTCCGGCGCAGTTTCGTTAAGTAAAACTTCCTTACACTGCAACACAAATGTTAAAGATTTACGCTGTGAATGTGACGTCCATAAACACCTCTCTCACACAGGAACCAGAGGACACCGGAGCTTGAGAACAGGAACCATCACCACGACAACAGGAAATCAACACCACTATCAGTGCAGTGAGACGTGACTCCAGGATCCAATACGGAAGAAGCGCTTGGATTAACTCTGCAGTTTTTCACATTAAGTAATTAACAAACACGGCTACAAGCAGCGAGCCAAGTACTTTCTGGTTCATTCACCGTGTCCTTAGTGACCGTGGATGACCAGAAGTCATTGGTTGGGAGATATGAAGTCATTGGAAAGGAGATATGACATCACTTCCTGTTTTTAAGCTGTTTATCAGTGTGCAAGATTTTGTTTTTGTTTTGTTTTATGCTATAGCCTCCATTGGGAAGTCTAATAAGACATAATGCACAGGTCTCAATTCAACACACACACACACACACCCACCTGTGAGTGTTCTGTAGTGTTGTCTGAGGCCTGCAGGGACGTCTGCACGTCCACAGATCCAGCCTCAAACTCCTCGACCTCCTCTTCCTCATTCTCATCCTCACCGCTGCCGTAGTTATTCAACGCCTGCGTTTCTGCTTTGGACAAGCCTTAACACACACACACACACACACACACACACACACACACACACACACACACACACACAGTAAGTATGAACACGCTACATCTTTAATTACTACTTGAGGATCTACTACTAGGCAAATTAAACTTTGATGTCTTTAACTTTGGGATGATTTAACTAGCTGGCTCCCAAACTCCAGAACATAACATTTAACAATCATTCCCAATTACTTTTTAGATGCAAAGTCATTTCATTGGTCTAGGGCAATATGCCTAATTTACTCTTTAACTCATTTCCTGATTGTCAAAGACCAATCGTTAGGCGAGGCCGTTTCACATAAACGCACTTATAGACAGCGGCAGTCTGCCTCCTTCCTCTTCCTCTTCGTCTTCCTCTGCCTCTGAGGCGTCCCTGCTCGGTTTCTCATCTCTTCTCTCTTTGTCCGCCTCGAGGCACAGGCTCGTCCGTCCCTGCTCCGTCTCATCCCGGTCCTGCAGAATTAACACACACAATCGTTAAAAAACACATAAAAAAGAAATAAAGCACCAGAGGAAAATGTGAGCTCATTAACGATTTAGAGGATTAGAATTAGCATTCAGAGCTGACTCACTTTATCCTCGTCAAAATACGACGGTGAGAAAGTCTTTTCTCCTTCAGGCTTCTTCCCCTAACAGAAAAACACCACACCGGGATCAGAGTGATCATTACCATTGAAATTATAATACTGCCACAGAAACCATCAACAAACTACACCCCTGTTTATAATCAGCAGACTCTCTCACACACACAGACACACACAGATACAGACACGCGTACAGCTAGTGTACCTCGGAGGAAGGTGTGTGTTTAGTGGGCGTGGTCTGTGTGTGTCTCTTGGAGCGGTGTGTGTTCTGGTCGAGGTCCTGCATGAGTCTGAAGAAGGCGAGCTCATTAAAGAGGATCTCTGAGATCTCCACTAGTAGATCCTCACCACAGTCCTGCAGCGTACGGCCCACAAACTTACTTAGGGACTCCTGTGCATGCGCGCGCACACACACACACACACACACACAGAGAGAGAGAGAGAGTGAGAGAGATCAAGACAATGTATTCCTAGTAATGAACACAGGACAGAACTGTGTGTGTGAGTGTGTGTGTGTGTGTGTGTGTGTACCTGCAGGATACCCCCGAGCTGTTTGTGGAAGAAGCGCATGAACTCTCGGCTGTCGTCGTTTTGCTGAGTCAGGGTCAGCACCATGCGCCTCACTGATGTCAGGAGCTGTGGAGAACACAGCTCTCCCATGTGCTCCTGTTACACACACACACACACACACACACACACACACATTTACTTTACACTTGGTAAGAGCTTGGTATTAATTGTGTTCATTTGCATTAAATTTAATTTGCAACAGGAAGTGTGCTTACCTTCAGGAAGGGGATGACCTCCGTCATGATGGCTTTGATCTGTCTGTCCAACTGCTGTGTGTCAATCTGTGGGCAACGTATATCCTGACCTACACACACACACACACACACACAAATTATCAAGCCATTTAGTGCTTCAAAAACTGTTAACACAATAATCCAGCTGTAAAGTAAAACCTCCACCTAATGGCCCCTTTACCGCAAATACCCTCAGTCACAGAGGTCTGAGTGAGTGAGTGTGGATGACGAGTGTACAAATGCTGCAGTACCTTGGTTAAGCGATGGATCAGTAGCACCAGTAGCAGCGGCAGCAGCGGCGGTAACGGTGGAGAGCTCAGGATTAGAGACAGGGGGCGCTGTAGAGACAGTAGCAGAGACAGCAGCAGCAGGAGGAGGAGGAGGAGGAGGAGGAGGAGCAGTAGGAGAAAACCCAGCCTTTAGCTTCATTCGCTCAAACTCCCGCATACGCACCAGAGCTTTATCTAAATGAATCACTGTGTTACCTACACAGAGAGAGAGAGAGAAGTAGAAATGAGAAAAGGAGAGGAAAGCAGAAGTAGGGATTAGAAAGAATGGAAGAGTGAAGAGTGGATGAAAGAAGGGAAGGACGGGGAATGGAAAAAAAAGGAAGAAAGAGTGAAAAAAAAAAGAGAATAAAAAGCATTTTATTGAGGAGCATGGCGCCACAATTGAGGTCATGACCCAGGAAGCAGAACGAGTGATTGAGTGAGACACAGTGATGTGTAGGTTAAAGCCGAGCAACACAAACCCAATCTCTCTCAAACACTCACTCACACACACACACACACACACACACGATACAGCACCTCCTCTCCTTGACCCATAGCTACACTTTCAGTATCGTGTTAATAAGATGAAGTGTGTTTTGTTACGGTCACTAAACACCCAGTGATTGATGTGTGATTAGTTACTCAGAGCTGCAGTGTGTATACCCAGATCATCGCTGGCGAACGGCTCTAGGTTTGAGGACGTGGATAACAGGCTCTCGCTGTCCACCGAGTCTCCCTCCACAGCTCTCTTCCTCCTGGAGCCGACTTTCACCCTCACGTCCTTCTCAGATGCGTCCTGAGTTACATCGCACACAGGAGTTACAATAAATCATCTTACTGAAGCTACAGAAAGATCGGAATGGATCTGAGAAAACACACACAGACTGACTACGCACACCTGATGTCAAAACAAAAACCGTGTGTGCACTGCTCACATTGTCCGTAGTGGCGAGACTCTCACTGGGGGTGAGTTCTGACTGGGACCCCGGCCCTAGCGACGACCCCGGCTCCTCAGCAACGCTCTTCTCAGTCAGGTGCCTGGTTACAATGTCCTGAACAACATGATCAAGACACCATTTATAAATGTCACACACATTATCAGACCATGTCTCAGACAGGAGCCACCTCTCACTCTCACACACACACACACACACACACACACGCTTTGCTCTGACCTGGAGCGAGTAGAGCGCCCTCTGGCGAAGGTAGTCGGTGTTGAGAAGCTGCAGCTCATGGAAGAGCTCAATGAGGAAGTGAGGACGAGTCTCGTTCTGTGAGATCAGAGTGGCCACCTCAGAGTAGATAGTCTCTCTCAGAGCCTCAAACAGAGAGAAGTCACTGCTGCCATCTACACACACACACACACACACACACAAAATCAGCTAGTTGAACCAAGTAGTTCTTTTAGATTTGGTTTAAATAGTGAAGGAAGCATGGTCTGTCTGTCTCAGTTATGGAGGTGTGGCCATTGTGTGTCTCAGTGAAGGAGACATGGCCTCTGTGTCTGTCCATTTCTGTTATGGAGGCGTGTCCTCTCTGTGTGTCTCAGTGAAGGAGGCGTGTCCTCTCTGTGAAGGAGGCGCGTCCTCTCTGTGCGTCTCAGTGAAGGAGACATGGCCTCTGTGTCTGTCCATTTCTGTTATGGAGGCGTGTCCTCTCAGTGCGTCTCAGTGAAGGAGGCGTGTCCTCTCTGTGCGTCTCAGTGAAGGAGGCGTGTCCTCTCTGTGCGTCTCAGTGAAGGAGGCGTGTCCTCTCTGTGAAGGAGGCGTGTCCTCTCGGTGCGTCTCGGTGAAGGAGGTGTGTCCTCTACCGAGAGCGTCTCGGTGAAGGAGGCGTGTCCTCTCGGTGCGTCTCGGTGAAGGAGGCGTGTCCTCTCGGTGCGTCTCAGTGAAGGAGGCGTGTCCTCTCTGTGAAGGAGGCGTGTCCTCTCGGTGGGTCTCAGTGAAGGAGGCGTGTCCTCTCGGTGGGTCTCAGTGAAAGAGGCGTGTCCTCTCGGTGGGTCTCAGTGAAGGAGGCGTGGCCTCTGTATCTCAGTGAAGGAGGCGTGGCCTCTGTATCTCAGTGAAGGAGGCGTGGCCTCTGTATCTCAGTGAAGGAGGCGTGGCCTTTCAAACTATTTGCATAGCACTCGTCACATCACACACAGAATTACACAGCATTAAGAAGTGATGTGACTGTATTGTGTCAGAATGAAGTTAATTGCATATTTGTGCCACAGTGAGATATTAGCTGATAGCAAAAGCAGGGTTTAGTGTTTTACCTGGCGCTTCGGTGCATGCGATTTGGTTAGAGAGGAAGGGGGTTCTCCATGCATACGCTGTTGTGAGACAAATTAAAAACCAAACATGAAGCATGCACACACACAATGGAATAAGGTGGAGAAAAAAAAAGCTGAATCTGGAGGAATAACAAAATGGCACAGGACAGTGTAGTCATGGCAATTCAGTGATTTAAATCTTAGAGGCTGGTCAGTTTCTCTCCCACTCAGAACAGAAAATGTGGAGTGTGTAGACGGACCTGAGGAGAGGTCATTGTGCTTTTTGGTCTTGCTGTCCAGCTTCTCCTGGGTAAGTTTATCCAGGAGGCTCTGGTTCAGATCTCGTGGTCTCGGCTGAGCTGAGCGCTCCCGTTCTCTCTCTCTCTTCTTGTTGCGCTCATGATCAAGCTCTGTGGCACTGGAAGCACTGTCACTGTCCAAACCTGCTAGTGGTAGAGACAACCTTCATAATATATATAAATCTAAAACCTTTGTAAGATAGAAATGAGATACACAAACATTCTGTTACAAGTCCAAAACATTTTTTTACATTTAGATTTTATATACCTTTACTGATGATATGGTTTTTGCCCTTCCTGCGCCGGTTCTTTGGTGTTTTGTCTCTGGAGGCGAGGCTGGCCTGAGCCGAGGCTTTGCGCCCGGGTCTGAAGCTCTTGGTGACGGTGGAGGGGTCGACCTGGTCAGGAATGCTGCTCAGGGAATCATGGGAGTCCAGGTGCAATTGTTCACTGCCTCGCTGGTCAAATGACCTGTTCAGGGAGGAGTTCAGCCAGCTGGAGTTTTTAGGGTCATCCTGAGAGCTGAGAGTGAGACACAGAGAGAAGGAAGAATATATCAAGAATAAATATCTGTAAGTAAATGAAACATTTCGAAAGCACTCCAAGTACCGTGTGTGTGCGTTGTTGAGCGGGGTCCGCTGCAGTGGAGGCGGGAAGCTCATGTACTCGGTTTTAAGGGACATGTTAGGGTCGGGCTGATGATCCGGGCTGGCCTGAGCTCCTGATGCCTGCTGGATCTCTGAACCCATTGATGGGAACATAGGAGAGAGATTAAAACCTAAAAAAGAAAAAAAAATGAACATGAAATAGCACAGTCCTAAACTATAGCCAAACTGCAGATCCTGTTCTATTGTTATTGTAACTAATCAGACATGCCCCCTAGACATGCTGCTATAACCAGTCAGAACACAACCATATATTTGAGTTGACATGACTGATTATCTTCAGTAATGCTCGTCTTAACAAAAACAGGAACATTGACAGTGAAGAAAATTGTGTGTGTGTGTGTGTGTGTGTGTGTCACTGACCAGTGGCAAGAGGGGAAAAGTTCATGCCAAGCGTGCTGATGGGAGGGAAGGGCAGGAAGGGTGAAGGAGAGACGGAATCCTGGGCTGCATTCTGATGCTGCTGTTGCCCCGACGATGCCTGCTGTTGCTGTCGAAGGAGGTCACTGAGAGTTTGCTTCAACCTGCATACACAAGATAATCAGCCATCCATCAAACTGAAGGAGGTGTGACTTGTGTCTGCAAAGTGCCTCTAGGCTTGTGTGTGTACCTGTTGACGTTGTTCTGCTGCCAGACGAGTTGTGTGTAACACTGGTTGATCTGGTGCATGATGAGAGGCACCTGTGTTGAGCCCAGGTTATTTGGCAAGATGTTATACGGTGCCGTCAGCATTGACTGCAGCATGCATGAAAGAGTCTACACACACACACACAAACACACACACACACATATATACACCAGTAATGAGAAATTAAATAAAAAAGGGATAACAACAAATTACCAAATCTTTCCAGCTGAATGCAAATCTTGTGTGTGTACCTGCTGGTCCTGCATCAGCATGTGACACATGGCTGTGCTGAAGTCCAGCTGTCTCTGCAGCTGGGTGGTCTGCTCCTGCAAGTGTGTTTGAGTGCGTGTGGCGCTCTCAGAGGCAGACAGGTCGGCAGCCCAGCGCAGATTTTCCTGCCTCTTTGCCTCTCTGGGATTGGTAGAAGGCCGAGATCTGGTGCAGTGTGAAGACGACCCCTTTACGCTATCAGTGAGGAAAAACACTGATTATGTAACAAACACACAAAAAAGACAATACTTGTTGTCTATCCACGAGTATTGTGGATAATACAGAGTGTGAGTGTGTATACACACACCTGTCCCTGTTCTTGCTGCTGCTGCAGGGTTTCCTGTTGGAGTATGAGTGTGGCTCATCGGTGGAGCTCGAATCTGCTCCCTCGTCCTCATCTTCATCCTTGTCTTCTTGCACTCCAAGCACAGACTGGTAATCTTCATCATCACCATCCTCCTCGTCGTCCTCATCCTCACCCAGGGGACACTGAGTGGAGCTGCCCCATGTCGCCATGGTCCTGACAAACATCCACAAATTACAGGTCAATCAAAATGTTTTTTTTTCAGATTACGTTCTGTATCTTCTCTCTTTAGGACATAAACCGAGAAAAGGTGTTATTTCTGACCATTTCCTGAAATGTGTGTGACATTATGTAGTAACAAGTAACAAAAGTGTGTTCTTTTTTTCTACATGGAGATGTGTGTGTGTGGGTGTGTACCGGTCATCCTGGGTGAAGCTGTGTGTAGGGTGCGTGTCACTCCTCCTCTGCTGTTCAGCCATCAGACTTTCCAGATGTTTCCGCCTCTGCCTCAGTTCCTCACGCAGGACCTGGTGTCTGCGCATCTCTGACCACAACTGAGAGACCAGGAAAAAACATCAATGACTGCAGAAATGTATGTATATATATATGTGTGTGTGTGTATGTGTGTGTGTGAGAGAGAGAAAGCGCACACTTCAACTTGGAATTCCTACTTGTAAACTTTTAAATGATTCATACCATACAGACAACGTGCTTTAGATCAGTGAGCAAACAGACATTCACTTGTTAAATGACTAACACTTTACAGTTCTGAGGGAGAGACGGAGACAGAATGGCACCTCGTTGTCGGTGATGGTGACGGGCGCAGGCTCGGTGGTGTGTTTCAGCACGGCGGTGTTACTCTTGACTGATGTGGATGGTGCAACAGCAGGAGTGGAAGCTGCAGCAGGGAGCTTCTTCATCATCATCACACCGCTCTCTGCACTCGACACCGACGACTGCACAGAAAGCAGCATCAGGGTTATGGGCAGCAGGAGAAAAGTGCATGTCCTGGAGTGAACTGCATGTGTGGTGGTGACCATAAAACATACTTAGAGTAAGAGAGGGAGTGAAGGATGGAGTAAAGAAGAAAGTGAAGAATGGAGAGATGTACCTGTAGATCAGGACAAGCCCACTGTAGGTCCTGGATTTTGCCCTGGATCTCAATCAGTCTCTGTCTCTCCTCATGAAGCTGCTTCAGCTCCTGCTGCTGCTGCCTCAGTTTCTCCTCATACACCTTCTCCCTGACACACACACACACACACTTATCTATCGATCTATCACTGATAAGTGGCCACTGCTGGGCCCTTGAGCAAGGCCCTTAACCCTCAACCTGCTCACTTGTGTAAGTCGCTCTGGATAAGAGCGTCTGCCAAATGCCATAAATGTAAATGTAAATGTATCATAAAAGTGACATTTTATTCCAATTCAATCTTAATGAGATCAGGATTTAACTTTATTTGTACATTGACTTCTATATTATGAAATATTAAGATGTAATAAAACACACACACACACACACACCTGGCCTTGTCAGAAAGTACAAGTTGTCTCTTGGCTTTAGGTGCAGTCGCTCTGGTGTTATTGGGTTGCTGTTGCAGTCCTTCATCCTCATTGGCTGCCGTGGTGTCCGTGTCATCACTCTGTACAACACACACACACACACACACACACACACACACACACACTTTAAAGACCACTTAATCTTAATCTAGCGTTAATTTTAACTCCGGTCTCTAACCAGAGCCCATCACGGACCTGCACCATAGCGACGAGCTCCCGGAGCTGCTGCAGTTTCTGTTTGGCCGTTTGGAGACGATGGACTTTCTGAGCAAACTCTGCATCATCAGCGATGCTGCTCCGCCCACTGGACCCTGAACCCGAGCTCTCTCTTCTTCCTCGCCTCGCTCCAGCTTCCTCCTCGGCAGCATCATCGTCGTTGTCCTCATCGTCTTCGTCTCCGTCTCCGTTCCCGCGCTTTGCACCGCTGTAGGAGCCGTCCCGGTTATACTGGCACTCTGAACACAGATGAGCTGGGTTGGTTGGATATAGGCCGTACAGAATATAAAAGCAAACATAACGTAATAATAACAATAATAATAACTACAACTAAAAGATTAAAGAAAAGGAAACGAAACAAAGCTTAATGTACATACAAAAACATAAATATGGAAGGAAGTAGAGAGATGGACAGAGACAAAGACAGATAAACGGATGGCTGAACGTCTAACTGACCTATGACAGAGGGGACGTTGAGGCTGCGCAGGTTAGCGGCCGAGCGGTTGTTGACCTCACACTGAGAGTTTAACCGGCTAACTCTGTTGTTGGAGCTGCTGCAGGCGTTCGTTAGTGTGTTCATGTCCATCCAGTTAGATGCAGACTGAGGCTGAGCAGGGTTTCTGAAACACACACACACACACACACACACACACACACACACACATGTTCTTTGGTAAGATTATAAGCACACAGTCTGCAGTAATTTATCCCTCAGCAGGACAATAATACAATAGGTACCTGATGTTGGTGATGGGTTCTCGATTCTCCTGCTCCGAATCGAACATGGCTTCAAAGAGCGACCCTTCTTCATTCTCGTCCTCCTCTTCGTCGTTCACGTTTTCGTTCACCGTGTCCACCATCATGTCAGACGTCTGCTCGTAGTACTGCACCAGCTCTCTTAGCTCGTTCAGCCTCTTGTGGACCTCCTTCAGCTTCCTGCAGTGGACGAGAGACATCAAGAAAGACACAGGAAAAAAAAAAAAAAAAAGAGAGAGAGAGAGAAAGTGAGATTCTGATAGATTACAAACATTATTCATTTTAATGTATAGAAACCGCAGTACCTCAGTTTTTCAGCTGAATTTACTCCTTCCTCATAAGATGAAGAATCTTGTCTCGCTACACTCACACTCACACCGTTCCCTTCTCGCCCTGAAGCCGAGGGACGCTCAGAGACTCGCTGAGATGCACCGCGGCCTGGAAAGACAAAGACACACACAGACATTACAGACCCAGATTTTATATTTACTATAAGATTTAGAAGACCCTACTAGTTGTGCAGTGTATAATATTTAAGTATATATCTTATAGACACAGTTCCATACAGGAGCTGTTATTCAGCGTCTGGTCTCGGAGTGAATGAAGCTCCTGCAGGATCTTGTCCATCGTCTGCTTCTTGTCCTGAAGCTCCTGTAGTTTAGTGAGCTTGGCGCTTGCAGGAGAGGCAGAAACAGCAGCGGCGGCGGCACCAAGGGTTTGCTGACCCCGAGGACTGTGGGTAGCGCGAGATCGGGACACCTCTCGAGACAGAGACAGACTCTCAGCCTGACGCCGGTTATCAGGCACCGCCTGAGTCTGAGAAAGGACAGTAACAAACAACAGGATTTAACCAGAGCTTAACAAACTTCTTTAGGAAGTCAGGAGGTCAGATTTAAATGTCAATCACAAGATATTAGGGTGGAGCTTGTTAGACTGAAGGTCTCACTCTCCGTTCACAGAGAAGCTGTGAGCATAACAGAGTTGAGCAGAGGATCAGTCAAGCTGATCATCTGGATTTGCTGTCTTTCCAAATCATATTCAAAACTTAAGCTTGTGTGTGTGTGTGTGTGTGTGTGTACCCGAGAGTCGTGCAGTTGATTGTGGAAGCGTCGTATGAGGTCGTTGAGTTCGTCATTGAGTTCTGAAGTGATGCTGACACCTGACACACTTCCTGTAGTTTCTGTTACAACTGAAACACACACACACACACACAGTGAGACACAAGAGGTGCAGGACAGACAGCAGTACCTGAGCACGTGTGTGTCCGCGTGTCTAACCCGTGTCGTCCATGGTGCGTTCGGCTCGGTTCTGCATGGTAAGCAGGGCGGCCTGTCGGTTCTGAAGCTCTCGTAGCTCCTCCTCCTGCTGCAGCATCTTCTGCAGAAGGTCATGCTGCTTGCGTAGGTTCTCCAACTCCTCCTTCTGCTGACCCCCGACCCGGTAACACTGACAAATGCAAAACAGGAAAGATAGAGGCAAACATGAGAATGCATACATAAACGATAAATAAGGAGAAATGAGTTAGGGCAGATAAAGAGCAGAGCACATCGGATAAAAATCTAAAAAAATAAATGAAAAAAGCCACAACTAGGATGATTTACAGACCCACAGACAAACAGCAATGATCCCATATCATCGACACGCTTATTAAGAATATAATAAAACTGACACTGCACTGACTAAGGAGGTGAGAGGGGACACAAGGTGCATTGTGGGTACTCACGGTGGGGTCTGCGGGTTCTGACCGAGGCTCTAGGTTCAGAGACGTGCTCTCGGCCATTGAGCCCGAACACACCGCCGAGTCCACCGTGGCACCTTCATCCTCCTCCTCCTCCTCGTTGTCTCTCGCCTGGAACACAGAGCGAGTTCGTTACCGTGTTTAACATTAACGTCCATCGCACCACTCAAAGCCAATCCTTCCGTGATTTATACACCGAGACTATTCCAAAAACTGTCCTGCATTTCCAGGAAATGAGTTTATCGGGACACCAAATTGTGCTGCTGTACTGCCCAGCTCCAGATGACTCTCACTCTATCATCAGGCCAGAGTGAGGGTGAAAATCAAGCAGAGAGAGAGAGAGAGAGAGAGAGAGAGAGTGAGAGAGAGTGTCCTACATACATCCCCACCACATTCATCAAGCACACAGGGAAAAAAAAACCTTACACACACACACACACACACACACACACAACTGACTCGAAACAAAAAAAACATCAGATCAAAGCACTGAGGCTTAGAATGCACAGAAGTACAGAAGAAAAAAAAAAAGACAATGGAACTGAGCTAACAGTTGTAATGGATTTAAAGTCTTAAAGCTAACGCTGTTTTACCCCTGAATGTCCTTTGTCTGCTATTGTTCTTACTGCAGGTAATAAAAGCTCAGTGGATTCATTGTGAATCAAAGCGCTGCACAGAATGACTAACAGTACTGTTTAAACACACAATGAAGAGAGAGAGAGAGAGAGAGAGAGAGAGAGAGAGAGAGAGAAGCAGTGAAGGTGGAAAGGTGGAGGTCTGAGGATGGTGAGGAATTTAGTACACACTACAGCTTGTTGCGTTTCTCTCAGAGCATCCCAAACTTTGATTTGCCTCACAGATAAAACAACTCTCTCTCTCTCTCTGTGTGTGTGTGTGTGTGTGTGTGTGTGTGTGTGTGTGCACCAGATAAGACAAGGTA
>JAOTRJ010001994.1:0-15867 GCA_028564905.1 Leptodoras praelongus
ATGCAGCTCAACAATCCTACCACGCTCAAAGTCAGTGAGTTTTTTAGCTTTTGCCATCAGGAGGTCTTGACAGTAGGAATACTTAACAAAAAATGACATGGATTAAAATTTTTTGGCTTTTGCTTTTGCCTAGACTACTACTACAACTAGCTTTCCATAAATGTTGGGGTTGGTGCTCCAAATGTGCTCAGAGTTATTACCAAGACAATGGGCACTAATCGCTTCACAGAAGGGGAGAGGGCTATGAGGTAGCCAAGCTGCCGAATTTTCTTAGCTTTGGCCATGCTAGTGTTAGTGAGATTTTTCTTTCTTTTGTACAAGCTCACTGCTCTGCAAAGTTCTACTGTCTGGCTCCATCTTGACGCATGAACATAAGGATGAACACTCCTGTTTAAGATTATACTATATATCTTTAAAATTGAGGCCCCTACACTTTAGCTTCTCTCCTTTGTTTTCTTGAAAACAGAGAATGATGACTCTGCTATGGAGGTGGAGGAAACGAACAGAAATCCAGTGGAGAAAGAACTACTGAAAGCAAAGGATAAGGGAAACATTGGGACTAATGCCAAAAAAGAGAATAAAAAACAAAGTGATGAAACTGAACAGGAAGGAGAGAAGCACAATGTGAATGAGAATGATACAGGAATGACAAAGGTAACAAAGGAGGACCAATGCAGTCCTGAAAGACTGGTGAAAACGGAGCAGGATGTAGAGGTGGAGAAGAGAGGGGGATCTGCAAAGAAAAAAGCCATCAGCAGTTTCTTTGGTGAGCTCTATTTAAGATCTTTACTTATACATTTGTTTATCAATAGCATTTATGTCTCCATAATGACACAACAGCTTTATCAAATGTTGAAGCACCCAGAAAAGCTGCAGTGAAACTGGAAAAATCAGAAGAGAAAAGTTGTGTAGAGAAGAAGGATGGCGAGAAGCCTCTGGCTGCCACCGCTTTTGAGGAGAAAGAGAAGAAATGGTAAGTACAAAAAGAATAGAGCCACAAAATGAAATGAAATAACCTGTAGTATGTAGAAGTGAACAAGAAGAAAAATAACAATGCTGCAAATACACAGGACAGATATTACAGATACTTCGACCCACCCCCCTCAAGAAAACTTCACATTATTTTTAATTGCTATTCTTCAAAAATAAAAAAGGAATGTTTTTACTCAGTTTTATATAAGATATGGTCCAAAAACTGTGCATTTTACACTTCGGAAATAAAAAAAAGTCTTGACTTTTATAATTGTTCTTTGTTTAAATTTTCTTTTAAATATTGTGAGAAAATCGAATCGTGAGCAGGGTGTATCGTTACACCCCTACTATATTATAACCTTTATGTTTCCTACATGACAGTGAGAAGGAGGTGGAACCTGCAAACCAGAGCCAATATGATCCTTCTAAATCTCACTATCACCCCATTGATGATGCTTGCTGGAGGAGGGGGCAGAAGTAAGTCACACCCACAATTTCATGTGTTATTTTTGACTTTTGCATCTGTTGCTCTTTATTTATTGTGCTCTACCTGACTCTTTCTTTTGTCTTTCTGTCTTTCTTTCATTGTTTCCCTCCATCTCTCTCCATCTCTGTACAGAGTTCCGTATCTGGCTGTTGCTCGGACCTTTGAGAAGATTGAGGAAGATTCGGGCAGGTGTGATTTAAATTTCCAGTTTGGTAGATGCTTTGTAAATGGCTTAGGCTGTAGGCACAATATAAATCAATTCCTGCCTGACAGCTTTAAATTAAGCTGTAGCTTAAGGATTTTTCTCAAGGGGGGTTTGCAGGCCAGTCATTAGCTTGGCTACTATGGAGCTATACAGTAATATGTACTGTGTTTGTATATTAGACAAATAGAATATGGTGAGGGTATAGGTAAAAAGCAGTTAGTATATGATGGTGCTGTGTGTGTGTGTTTGGGCTCTGGCAGTGGGTGTGAATGAGTGTCATATTAGACCCTGTCCATACGACAACAGAAGATTTTTTCCCTTTAAAGATTCAAAAAGATCTGCAGAAACGAGTGAAAGTGCTGTAGTATAAAAGGCCAGTAGGTGGTTGGTAGCTCAACTATACAAACACTGCAGAACACTACTATGCCGCTTGACCCACAAATGACCAACTTTAGTGTATAGTGATTGCACTCAGATCATAGAGTAAGAGAGAACGGTTTCTTTTCAATGCATGTTTCAAAAGAGCGTATTGTAATACATTGATTATAAGGTTTAGCCTATTGTGTCTTGGCCTTAATTGCATCTAAACACCAGAATTTTTCCAAATGCTTTCATGCTTTCAAGTTCTTTATTGTTGAATAGGAGTAAAACAAGTAACCATTCAGTAAAGGCATGAAGTCTCTATCTCTCACTCACACACACACACACACACACACACACAATGCATCCTTCACATCTCGGCATTGGACTTTAACAACAAAGTAGCCTACAAGTGGTGTGTACAATGGTCATTCTAATACGCTTAACATAAAAGCTTTATGTGGATTAATATTTCAAAACGGTGATCGATGACCACCTAAATTCTTTTGGACTTCTCTCATCATACCCACTTCCACCTGTCAAAAAATCCTATCAGGATGGATTTCATCGTACATTAAGCGTATAACTATTCATGAATGCCTAGTATAAGGAAAAAGCTTAATGTGGCTTAACACACCAAAACTATGATAAAAGATTGCTCTCCCCAAATCCTTTTTTGAGCTCTTTCCCATCTTAAAAATTCTAATTGAAATTCATATATATCATATATATTTGACGTTTGATTTCCTATATCAATATCCAGAAAATATTTGTAATGTGTGAGGAAGTAAGCTTTTTCTTACTGTCAGTAGACAGGAATGTAAGATTCTAAGGATTTTAGTTTACATTTTTTTTCCCCTCATATGTTTATTGAAGGTATTGGTCAAATACAGTATTAAAATGATGCATTCAATTTTTTGCTTTTCCTTAACATATACAGATGCACAACCACACAGATACTAAAATAGAAACTGAATGGATAACAGAAATAAATAAATAACCAAATAAATAAATAAAATAGAATAAATAAAACAGTATAACAAGAAAAAAACACACAAACAAACTAAATCCCTAAAACAAAACATCAACAAACTAGACAAACTAAATTGGGCCTCATAAGTGACACATAAATACAAAATTAAAGCCAGAAGAAGAAGGTAACAGCCGCCTACTGGTAACACAGAAATTAAATACCCCTAGGAATATAGGCTACAAATTGGCAGAAGGGTTGATTTCAAATGTTCAAGAAAAGGGTTCCATATTTTGTAGAATTTAGCCGTGGACCCATGTAATGTAGCTCTCAACTTCTCTAGTTTGGAGAAGGACAAAAGATCTCTCAGCCAGTGATAAACTGTGGGAGGAGCAGAGGATTTCCACTTGAATAAGGTCAATCTCCTAGCCAGGAGGGTGGCAAATGCTACAAAATCGGCCTTGTATTTAGGCACCACAAGAGTAAGGGGTAGCACTCCAAATAGGACTATTACAGGGGTAGGGTCACAGGGCACATTTAAAACAGTTGAAAGTATATTGAAAATTTCAGACCAGAAATTATGAAGAGTTGGACAAGATAAAAACATGTGAATTAGGGAGGCTGGAGGCTGTTGGCATCGATCGCATAGGGGGCTTATATGGGGACAAATCCTAGAGAGTCTGTCTTTAGTCCAATGAGTGCGATGAAGGATTTTAAATTGTATTAAACCATGTTTGGCACAAAAAGATGAAGAATGTACCCGGTAAAGGATTTTTTTCCCATATATCCTCCCCCAGCATTTCCCCAAGATCTCGTTCCCAGAGTGTCTTAATGGAACAAAGAGAGTGATCGTATTTAGAAAAGATTTTTCTATACATGTATGAAATGAAACCTTTCTCTCTGAAAACTGGTTGTAGAAATATGTTCTCTTCATCTTGTGGCTTAGTGGGGAAGTTAGGGATTTCAGCTTGAACAAAGTTGCGTATCTGTAAATATTGAAAAAAATTATTTTTACCCAAGAAGAATCGCTTGGTCAGCTGCTGAAATGAGGCAAAGGTTTCATCTATGTAGAGGTCACTGAAACGTATTGCATTGTACCCAAGCAGAGAATGCCTTGCCCATCAACGATGGTGGAAATGAATGGTTTTGGTTGATAGGGGCATGAAGCAGGGATGGAGTAGTGTCAAAGTGAAGCTTAATCTGTTTCCAAATTTTGAGAGTAGTCCTCACAAGTATATTTTTTGTGTATCGCACAGTGGAAGAGGTTCTAGGAGAATACAAGAGTGCTGAGAGAGAAGATGGTTTGCAGGATGTAGCTTCTATATTAACCCAAGCGGGAATATGTTCTGCATTTGGAATTTGTAGCCAGTAATTAAACACACGTATGTTGGCAGCCCAATAATAAAATTGGAAGTTTGGTAGAGCAAGGCCACCAAGAACCCTTGGTCTTTCTAAATAAACTTTTCGGAGTCTTAAAGGCCGACCCTGCCATAGGAATACAGATATCAAACCATCTAGCTTACGGAAGAAAGTTTTGGTTAGGTATACTGGGAGACACTGAAAGAGGTAAGAGAATTTAGGTAGAATATTCATCTTGACCGAGTTAACATGCCCAGCTACAGACAGGGGAAGTAAGGACCAGCGTTTTAGATCTTGTTCAGTTCTAGTTAGCAAAGGGTCAAAGTTTGCTCTGGAGAGATTTTCAAAGTTATCTGTTATTTGAATACCTAAATATGTGAATGGCTGTGTTCAAAGGAAAGATCTCACTTTTGTCGTAGTTGACCTTGTAGCCTGAAATAGCCCCAAAGGCATGGAGTGTGGAGAATACGTTTGGCAATGAAAGACTCAGATCAGAAAGGAAAAGAAGCAAATCATCAGCATACAGAGCTACCTTTTGCCCAACTTCACCCCTGAGTATTCCAGAGATCTGTGGATGAGAACGTAAAGCTATAGAGAGAGGCTCAATAGCAATTGCAAAAAGCAAAGGAGACAACGGGCAGCCCTGTCTGGTACCACGTTGAAGATTGAAGTATTCTGAACTTATATTGTTGGTTCTAACTGAGGCAGAGGGGAGATGATATAAGAGTTTAACCCAGGAAATGAATTTATCACATAACCCAAACTTCTCAGAGTGTAGAAAAGGTAATTTAACTCCACGCAATCGAAGGCCTTCTCCGCGTCCAACACAACAACGGCCTCCGAACAGCGTGAAGGGGGAGAGTATATTATGTTAAGTAAACGTCTAACATTGAAAAAGGAATGTCTATTTTTAATAAATCCTGTTTGGTCATGAGATATCAATGAACGTAAAATGGAGTCTAAACGCATAGCCAATACCTTAGCTAATAGCTTAGCATCTGCATTGATCAATGAAATGGGTCTATAGGAGCTGCAGAGGAGTGGGTCTTTGTTTTTTTTTTATATTAAGGAGATAGATGTTTGCCGTAGAGATGGTGGTAAGCAGGTGGAGGTAAATGATTCGTTAAACATTTCAAGCAAGAGAGGAGTCAGTAGATCAGAATTTTTTTTTTTTATAGAATTCTATAGGGAAGCCATCTGGGCCTGGGCATTTACCACTTTGCATTGCACAGATTGCTATATAGATCTCATCTAATGTGATTGGCTGTTCCAAATCTGATGCTGAGGCTGCATCTAGGCTGGGTATAGGAATATTCTGAAAGAAAGAGTCTAATTCTGATATTCCGCCTTGGGCCTCAGAAGTATACAAGTGACAGTAGTAATTTTTAAATTGATCATTTATTTGTTGTGGATCAATTGTAGTCCCTGTTGGTGTATTTATTTTCAGAATGTGGTGTGTTGAGGTTTTGCTACGCAGTTGATGAGCTAAGAGTTTGCTGGATTTATCACCTTGCTCATATAGAGTGTATCTACATTTAAAAAGGAGGTCTTCAGCAAGAGTGCTTGACAAGTTATCAAATTCGGCTTGTAATACCAGTCTCTGCTTATTCGCTTCTGGGGAGGGAGAAGAGGTGTACGTTTGGTCGAATTGTGAAATCTGAGATAGAAGTTCTGCAATTCTTTTTTCTCTCTGTCTTTTCTCATAACTTGCATAACAAATGATGACGCCCCTAGTAAATGCCTTAAATGTTTCCCATAAGATAGAGGGAAGTGTCTGCAGTTTTATTGACCTTGATAAACACATCAATATTTGTGGACATGAATTGTATGAAATCATCATCTGATAGTAGACAAGTGTTAAAACACGGTGTGTGGGCACGGCTTTGTATGTCCTTTCCAGTTAAGTTCCAAAGTTACAGGACTATGATAACTATGGGGTTATATGTACATGAGCGCACAGCAGGAAGGAAGCGATTATCTAATAGATAATAGTGTGACTGTGTGGTGCATATTTGAGAAAAAGGAAAAAGCTCTGGTAGTTGGGTTTAGGAACCGCCTGACATCAGATACATGAAATTCTTTTAAAAAGGACTTGATTAGTTTAGCTGACTTTGTTTGAGGCTTGATCTTCATAGAGGAACAGTCTAGGGAAGGATTCAACCAACAGTTAAAATCACCACCTAAGATGAGGTACTGAGACTGCATATCTTAGAATAAAGACAGAAAGGATTTGAAAAAAAAGTTTGTCATCCCAATTGGGGGCATAAACATTTGCTAAAATCACTGGTGTATTATAAAGTGTTCTTGTTACTATGACATATCTTCCATTTTTATCTATTTTGGTTTTTGACAAAGTGAATGGCACAGACTTGTGAATGAGAATTGCAGTTCCCCTTGCCTTACAGCTGAATTGTGAGTGATACACCTGGCCAACCCATCGTTTATGCAGTAAAGGGTGTTTATCTGTTTTCAAGTGCGTTTCTTGCAGGAAAGCAATGTGGGTCCCTAGAGTTTGAAGGTGGTGATGAACTTTGCTTGCTTGGTCACTGGTTGATTCAGTCTTTTTACATTCCAGCTTGTAAATTTGAGTGCGCATCCCCCATGTTGGGAAGTGGGGTTTGGGGGATTTTGGGGGTTCATATTACGTCAAGAGTAGGGGCAGAAAATGTATGATACAACAGGAAGCGTAACATTAAGATTATAGAGTCTGGCGTTGAAACTATACAAATTAAAAGGCCCATATACATACAGAAAGTAAAAAGAAAACAAAACAACTGGTAAGCATACACAGACACAAACCAAAAACTGCTGAAGCGTCAGCCTAAACTTAACGCGCGCACCTCTCCCTAAAGAACACATTAAACTCTTAATAGAACTTAAATCACTTAACTTCCTTGCCCATTGGGCCAGTAGTGTTAAAATTACAAAAAAGCACAGTATGGTTGTTCCCATTTTTTAAAAAGAGAGAAAAACTGAAACTTCTAACAGTAGACACAAACAAAACAATGTCTACATGCACTGTAAATAGCCAATGCTAGTAGATGGGGAAGAAAATTGATTGATGTTTCGATGTTTTGCGTAGAAGAATTGCCATTTGGCTTCCAACATAACAAGTGGCCTACACAAGCATGGTTTATTAAAACTCCTTCTACTCTACGATTCCATTCACTATGGTCGTCACAAAGGCCATTGCTTTGTCAGGATCAGTAAATTTGTGAACCTCACCCGTTTTTAGCTCCGCAGGAAAGAACAGTCCAAATTTGATTGAAGGGTGATCATGTAGAACCTTCTTGACCGGGGTGAATGCCGCACGTTTCCTTGCTACCTCAGCTGTGAAGTCGGGGAAGATGGACAGTATGTTACCGCCGCGTGATAGTGGAGATGCCTCAGCTGCTCGTCGGACGTGCGCACGGACGTGTTGTAGCCCTTCCAGTCTTCCTTGGCCTTTCACGGGGATGTGCTCTGTCCAACAAGGGCTTTTCCTTTAGCCCCAGTATATCTTGAAGAATCTGAGCGATGAATTGTGTAGGATGAGTAGTCCCTTCATCTCCCTCGGGTATCCTCAATATGCAGAGATTATGCCTCCTCTGCCTGCCCTCCAGGTCATCGCATTTTGTTTTTAGTGCACGCACTTGGGCAGATAGCTCTTCAAGTTTGGACTCCATGCTAGCGACTGTGTCGCTATGAGTTGAGGCGAAAGTCTCCTGGCTTGCTGCGTGCTAGGTATTCTTTGAGGCCTCGCGTTTAGGTCGAGAGTCAAACATTTCCAGGCAGGAGACAGCAAAATCGACAGCTTACACTTATAAAATAACGGAGTGGGAGAGTATAATGCAAAATATAGACTGTACTATGCTTTATAAGAAAATAAAAGTTGTACTTGGCGGGAGCTCACGGAAGACTACTCCATTACCTCCCTCGGTCAGTCCCCAACCAGTTCAATTTTATCAACCTCTTAAGGAAAAGTTGACTGGAAAGGGAAAATGTTTTAGGAAAAGGTGCATGAACAACAGGGATGACTACAGTGATTGCAGTGATTTTAATAGTCACAACATACTATAGGGTTGCAAAAAGACAGACCCCAAAAGAAGTACTATAAAACAGATATTAACAAATGATCTGTGCCTTCTAAATAATGGAGAAAACACTTACCTTCACCCTGGCCATGGAGCCTACTTGGCGATAGATCTTACCATATGCTCACCAGAAATTTTTCTTGATATAAATTAGGGGAAACTGGATGACCTAGCAGGAAAGACCATTTTCCTATCACAATAAACCTAACTATGACTAAAAAGCACGTTTTATATATATCGCCTATATACTAATCGCCTTAATGAGCTGTCTCAGCAAAACGATGGAGAGAATGATAAACCAACAACTTTCATTGTACTTGGAACAAAATAATGTCATAAACAAAAATGAGAGTGGCTTCAGGAAGCATAGAAGCACAGTTGACCACCTCATCAGCATGGAAAATTTCATTCAAGAAGGTTTCTTAAATAAACAACACGTAGTTTCAGTCTTTTTCTACATTCATCATTGACCCCAGCATCATGACTTGCCTATATGTAGATGACCTATGCATCTGCAGTAAAGGGCGCTATATGCCGCAAATTGAGTGCAAACTCCAACTTACAATAAATAGGCTACAACAATGGACATCTCAGAATGGATTCAAACTATCAAAAACCAAACCTGTTTGCAACCACTTCTGTCACCTAAGATCCTTACTTCCAGAACCACAATTAACTCATAAAGGTAGAAAACCAGGCTGATTCCTTGGTTTAATATTGGACAATAAACTCTCCTTCATCTCCCATATACAGTCACTTAAAACCAATTGCCTAAAGACAATGAATATTATTAAAATCTTAGCCAAAACAAGCTGGGGATCACACTCATTTACTAGTGTAGTGTTATCTACAGAGATGTTGGGACTTCCTACCTAAAATCACTAAACACCATACATCAAGGACTCAAACTGACTCTGGGAGCATACAGAACATCACCTGTACAAAGCCTTTACATAGAAGCAGGAGAAACCACTCTTGCACATCAGATGACCACAAATAAATCTACAATACACCATCAAGATACAAGAGAATAAAGAAAATCCAGCACCCCCAATCACTTTTCAACAACCAATACCACCATCTGTATGAGACCAAACCAAAGCTGATCAGACCTCTAGAAGGTTTAAACATCCTGAAAAATATCACCAGACCTCCTGTGATACCTCCTTGGAAAATTATAAAACCAAAAATAATCTTCACGCTAGCTCAGTCTCCAAAACTGGACACCCTCCCTGTAGACTACTTTAACCAATTCATGTCAATCATAGCAGTGCACCCAAAACATCGTCACGGATCGGTCTAGAACAGCATCACGTAGGAACAGCAACGCATACATTGGACTACAACCACAGCATATGCCTCCCCCAACACAGCTATATCTTTAAAGCAGAAGCCCACACCATTCTCCTAGCTTTGAAATACATACAGGTAAAAACTCAGAAGTTGAAAGACTCCAAATCCTATCTGCAAGCTTTAGCATGCCTTCAGAAAGACCTCCCATTTAATCTCAGACATTCTAGTAATTGAGAAAGAACTAAAAGAACAAGGAATCCAACTGACTTATTGTTGGATCCCCAGCCATTGCACCATCACAGGTAATGAGTGGCAGACAAATTGGCAAGAAAAGCACCCGAAAAAACGATTACCCAATGCTATGTTCCACCCTCAGAAGCCCCATTCAAAGTCAAAACCTTCTGTAAAAGCATATGGCAAGAGGAATGGAACCACAACACGGGGAATAAACTGCATGAAATGAACCCACTGCTTAACAAGAACTCCAATCAATACCCTTCAAGAAGACAGGCTCAAACAATTAACAGTTGCCGCATAGGAAATTCAGCATTAACACACGAACACTTATTACTTGGACAAGTAAATATTGCAATTCATTATTAACAATAAAACACATATTAACAGAATGCCCAGCCACCAATGGCATCAGGAAAAAGTTCTCTAAAGACAAAGACATGAAAGAACTCTTCCAAAAAAAAAAAAATCCCCCAAAGAAAATATTGGCCTTTTTGGACTATCTAAAGATAAAACACCAAAGTTGCAAACCTAGTCTTCAGTTCATCCTCAACTAAGGAAATAATGTTAACAAGTGAATGCCATGTATATAAACAATAGCTAACATAACATAAAATTCCACTATCTTCACTAAAATAATGAGTTTAGCGGATTATACATAATCAAATGCAACAATAATGCTTACTACAGCTTTGTTCAGTTTCATTGAACAGCAAGTTTATCCAAACATGTTTTTTCTTTAAAAAAGGTTTCATGCATTTTCAAATGCCTTAAAGTTTGTTTTTGTTCATTTTGAAATTACATTGTAATCATTGAGCAAATCATGAGCAAAAGGTGTCTCTTTTTATTATTATTCTTGGTGTGAATTGTTTGCCCTGTAACCAGTTATACCATACTGAATATCAGTCTTGATCCTTTGCAGGCATCGTATCAGAGAAGGGAATGAAAGAGGATGTCCCTCCCATCCTGCAGTACCAAGTACTGCAGCTGGCACTGGAGCTGCCTGCTAGCAAGTTTTCTTGGTTCCGTTTTCAGGTAGGTTGTAGCATCTGATGAAAACATCATGCACATTACTGCTGTACTAAAGGAGGGTTGCTTGGCTTTTAACCTGTGCAGCCAAATCCCAGCTAGAAGTGGGGAAACAGCACTCAGCCATGTAGAAACTTCAATCTTTTTTGTTTTGCTGCTTTCCTAGTAAATGCTTACTATGGGACAGAGCTTCAGTATTTTTTTAGTTTGAATTAATGTTGTCAAGGACAACTTTATTTTTAATATCAATCTCTTTATTGCTTTTGAACGTTATAAAACATACATGCATACAAAGAAAAAGGAAACCCCGAACTCACCCACAACAAGCACAAATAAATAAATAAATATAATAATAATGAATAAAAGCAAAGGGAAAACATTAAGAGATATGGTTGCACAACCCTCTACTGGAAACATTGAGAGTGACTCAAAAAATTTAATAAAAGGTGACCAGCACCTTTGTAGGTGAAAAAACTGTAGAACCCCTCAAAGTAAACTTAATCTTCTCAAGGCGCAAAAAGTGCGTCACATCTTTTAACCAAAGGGAAGGGCAAAAGCAATAGCATTTAAGTCTCGTGAGCTCCACTGACTAATGTTCAAGTTCAATCTGGTGCAAGACGATGAGGAATATTTGTGTCCACAGGTCCTCATCAAGCTCAAAACCCAAACTCCTTCTCACATTTAGTCTTAGCCATGGAACCCTCTATTTTACTGAATGATAGAATATTGTTATAGAATACAGAGACTGGCTTTTTCTCAATTTGCAGTTTAAAAAAGCATTCCCAAGAAAGGGCTGGGGGACAATCCGGAAACCCAGGAAAAAGGGATTGTGCACTAAACTTTGTGCTCACTGATGTGAAACTGCAGAATGTCTTCATAAAAATCCCCGAAGGTGCTAATACCCATCTGCTCCCAAATCGCGAACCCGAGATCAAGGGTTGAAGGCTTGAATAAATGATTCTTACAGATAGGGCTCAGACTGGACACCTCTGTAAAGTGAAACATTCTCCGAAACTGAACCCTGAATTTTTAAAGTGGATATGACCAGCAGATTAGAACAGAAACAAGAGAGGAATATAGGAAGAGAAGAAAAGAATAGAAGATGAATGGCAGGAACGAGACTCCATGTTACACCACACCGTATTTGGATATTTGAGCCAGAGAGACATTTTTTGTATATTAGCTGCAAAATAGTAAAACATAAAGTTGGGGAGAGCAAGTCCACCTGAAGGACGGGTATGCTGCAGGATGTCCTTCCTAATGCGGGGAACCTTGCCACCCCAAATGAATGTGTTAATGCCCTTATCCAAGGATACAAAAAAGGATTTGGGCAAGAAAAGCGGAAGACAATTAAATAGAAACAAGAATTTGGGGAGGATATTCATCTTGATGCACTGCACCCTGCCAGCCAGAGAGAGAGGAAGACAGTTCCATCTTTTCAAGTCGTTGCTCATTTTATTAAATAAAGGAGAGAAGTTAGCATCACGAATGTGATATTTTATGGGTAATATTAACTCCTAAATATTTTAACCCTTTGATTGCCAATCTATATGGGATATCTGCCTGAGAGATAAGAGCAGCTGCTGCATTAATTGGGTAAAATTCACTTTTCGAAAAATTTTATTTATAACCAGAGTAGGAACCAAATTCGTCCAAGATAGAGTTGATGGTGGGGATAGCCGAGAGGGGGTGACTCATATATATCAGAAGGTCATCTGCATAAAGAGAGACCTTATTCCCAACTCCATATCTAATGACTCCCCGTATGTTAGGAGCAATTTTAAGAGCAACTGAAAGAGATTCTATAGCCAATGCAAAAAGTAGAGGTGACGTGTACCTCTGAATAGGGGAAAATAATCCGAATATAGAGTTTGTATGGACGTGGGCTAATGGTGCAGTATAAAACAACTTAATCCAAGAAATCAACATCCCTCCAAAGCCAAAATTGTGAAGAACTAAAAGTAGATAATCCCACTCAATACGATCAAAAGCCTTCTCCGCATCTAATGAAATAACTGCTTCTGGGACTTGTGGGTCCTCAGATGTGTGTATTATATCCAACAGTCTGCGAATATTAGAAAATAAATGTCTTCTTTTAATAAAACCTGTTTGATCATCAGAGATAATCGAGGGAAGCACCATCTCTATTCGTTTGGCTAAAATTTGCCTAGGATTTTATGTTTGCTACAGAGTAAACTAAAGGACCCTACCCTTTGCGGCTCTTATCGCCCCATATCCTTCTTTACAATAAGCGAGATGGTGGCTTGAGTTAGGGAAGGGGGTAAACTACCCTTTTCTAAAGACTCATTAAATACCTCTAGTAAAGAGGGTTTAACTGGTTCTCAAATTTTTTAAAGAACTCCATACCAAACCCATCAGGCCCAGAAGACTTGCCACTGCTTAACGACCCGATAGCTCCGGAAAGTCCAAGTCCTTGGCTAGTGTAGGATCCACAACAGGAACATTTACTTTATCTAGGAATGAGTGTATATTAGTAATGTTTGCCAGACCCTCAGAAGTGTATAGTGAAGAGTAATAGTTTTTGAAAACCTCATTTATTTCCTTAGAGTGGGTTACCAAATTCCCACGTGTCTCTGACTTGATGTATTGTTCTGGAGGCAGCCTCTCTCCTTAACTGGTGTGCCAACAACCGTCCACTTTTTTCTCCATGTTCATAGTAAAACCCTTGTGAGTGCAAGATTAATGCCTTTGCATGCTTAGTAGAAAGTAAGTTAAATTTTGCATGCAGGTCTAACCGCTTCTTAACCAGTTCTGGAGTTGGACTAATAGAAATTTGATTGTCCAAATGGAGTATAGAGTTAGAGAGGTTATCCAACTCTTTCTGGGTAGACTTTTTTAACATAAGCATATGAAATTATCTCACCACGAATAACAGCTTTAAGTGTTTCCCATAATAGGGAACAAGACACAGAATCTGATCTGTTTGTGTCTAGGAAAAATGAATAGAGTCTGAAATCTTTGTGCAGAAATTCTCTTCTGAATTGAAATGCCACTGAGGGCAGTCTCTCTGGTACTGAATGAGGGTAAGATCCATCTGTAAGGGTGCATGATCTGAAATAACTATTGCCAAATACTCGATCCATATAATAAACTGCAGAAGCTCCTGACTGACAAAAAAATAATCAATTATGGAAAAGGAATGGTGTACCTGGGAAAAGAATGAAAAGGACCTTGAGTGGGGATGTTTTCCTGTTTGTGATGTAAATGTATTCCTAGTACAAGCAAACACTCGACCAAATGTCAGGGTTCAAATTAAGAAACAAAATGTCATAGTCCACGTTGGACAAATTGACCAATTTACTGGCGAGATGGATTGCTGTGGACTGTAGACCCCGCTCTCTGTGGTCGAACATAAAGGCACTGCAAAGTGCGTCAGCTGATGCAAGTTATGAACTGCCGTCCAGAAAGACAATGTCAAAGAAAATCCAGCAGCTGTATGATGAGGAAAGGGAAGTAGACTGGTGGAAAAATAAACAAGATGTTGAAGTTTACGCTCATCATTCAAACTTAAATGAATATTTCTCATGTTAAATATTAAAATGCGATTAATTTCGATTAATTAATTTCAAAGCTTCTAATTAATTAGATAATTTTTTTAATCGAGTCTCACCCCTAATATATATATATATATACACACACACACACACACACACACACACACACACACACACACACACAGTGGTTTGCCCCCTCCCTGGTTTCCTGATTCTGCTTTGAAGGCAAAGGGTGATCACACCAAATATTGATTTGATTTACTAGATTGACTTGATTTGATCTTCTGTTAATTCACTGCATTTTGTTACTTGAACTATTCTTAGTTTACAGCGTTTTCCCACACCTACCTAAAGACATTTGCACATTTATTTATTGAATTTTTTTTTTTACACTGACCAGCCATAACATTAAAACCACCTCCTTGTATCTACACTCTTTGTCCATTTTATCAGGTCCAGTGACCATACAGGTGTACTTTGTGGATAAAGACTGTAGCTCTTTGTTAGCCCCCTTTTATCCTTTTCTTCAGTGGTCAGGACCACCACAGAGCAGGTATTATTTGGGTGGTCAATGATTGATTGATTGTCTGCACTGCAGTGACTGATGTGGTGATGTTTTAATGCGTGTTGTGCTTGTACTGGATCAGACACTGCAGTGCTGCTGAAGTTTTTAAACCCCTTTTTTGTCACTCCTGGACTGAGAATATTTCACCAACTAAAAATATCAAGCCAACAGTGTCCTGTGGGTAGCATCCTGTGACCACTGACGAAGGACTGGAGGATGACTAATACAAACTGTGTTAGTCTAATAGAGTGGACAATGAGTGGGCACAGTGTTTAGAAACTTCAGTAGCACTGCAGTGTGTGATCCAATCGTACCAGCACAACACACACTAACACACCACCAACACATCAGAGTCACTGCTGTGCTGACAGTCATCCACCACCCAAATAATACCTACTCTGCGGTGGTCCTGTGGGAGTCCTGACTAGGGCTGGGCGACATGGCTAAAAACTGTATGACGATATAAGCATTTCATATCGGTCGATATCGATAATTATTGAATTTTTTTTAACTTATTTAAAATAAGGACTAGGAGAAAAATGTGCTACATTTAAACATTTTATTTCAACATTATTTAAACGCCCGAGTGGCGCAACAACAACGTGTTCGCCCTGTCATCTGGAGATCACTAGTTCGAATCCGGGTGATGCTATGGCTGCCCGTAGCCGTGAGCTCAGAGAGCAGGATTGGCCGTTCTCTCAGGGTGGGAGGGGCAGCATACGCTCTCTCTCCATGTCAATCAGCACGACACTGTCCAATCACGGGCATCTGTGAGCTCATGTATACAAGAGGTGGGCGGGAGCGC
>JAOTRJ010005423.1:0-15597 GCA_028564905.1 Leptodoras praelongus
CCCCTATTGTGGACCGTACCATTTTACTCACTTAAGCGCTGGATCGCACTAAAAGCAACCGCTTCCAGTCCACCACCTTAGTCACGTGATTCAGTCGCAGGTACGCGGTGGGTTCAGGGGTTTGAAGCTACAGTCTACAGAAGAAGACGTGCAGTGGTGATATTTTTAGCCTGTTGAAAATGTGTTATTTATTCTAATTTATTAAAGTGATTCTCCTTTCAGCTCATGTCGCGTCTAATACGTGAATACTTATCCCCACTTAGGCCAGTAAGCTACTGTGGACGGACGTTCACGTTAGTTACCAACATTAGTTAGCAAGATAAGCTAAGTCTATTTAAATCAAGCTTAGTATGGGGTGGGGGGGGTTGATATGATAGTAGTCCCCCCCCCAATTATGATGTAATTGTAATTGATGTAATCATGATGTAATTCACACTCTGACTTCCACCCTTACCACCTCAACGCAAAACATATTGGGGCTAGCTCAGGTCGGTAATGATAACTTAATACAAAAATAAACCTGAAAAATAAACAAAAAATCACTGGAGAGATGGATTGTGTGGACTGTAGACCTGTAGCTCTCTGTGCTGGAAGATAAAGGCTTACAAGAAGCTCTGCAAAGTGAGACAGCTGATGCAAGTTAGGAACTGCCGTCCAGAAAGACAATGTGGAAGAAACTCCAGCAGCTGTATGATGAGGAAAGGGAAGTAGACTGGTGGAAAAATAAACAAGATGTTGAAGTTTATGCTCATGTTCATTGATTCATTCATCATTCAAACTTAAATTAATATTTCTCCTGTTAAATATTGAAATGCGATTAAAATATGATAAAATTTCGATTAATTAATTACAAAACTTCTAATTAATTAGATTAATTTTTTAATCGAGTCCCACCCCTAGTCTAAACCCATTCCCAGATCAAACCCAAAGCCCGGGCGCGCGCGGACATGTCTGTGGGTAAAGCCCTCCCTCCAGCCAGCAGGCGGCAACAGACACCAGTAATAACCGGAAACAGACTTTTCTTCTTTGGTGCGTTCATCATAGCCTTCATCACCTTGAGGAAGACACGTGAAAATACGGATGTTATGACTGTTCGCTTTACGTTTTAACACGGCTTAAAGGCGCTAAATAATGGTAAGCGTGTTGTTTATATTCGGTATGTTTGGCTTGCTCTTCCTGTTTGTATGGTTTGATCGTAGGCGGATACAGTAAGTTACTGTCGGTAACCTCCATTCGCAGTGTCTGAGCAGAACGGTGCGCCTGGTGTGCAGCAGCGCTGTTCACTGCCGTTTTTGACTAGTTACAGTTAAAAAAAGAAAAACAAAAGCTAGCCCACACTCGGGTCCCTCACATGACTGAAAGAGAAGGACAACCGGAAGGAATTACGCCCAGACGCAGCGCTGTTACCGGCGGCTTCCCCTGAAAAGGACACCAGGATGTCTGGAGGAATATCAATTTCAAGAAACTCACAGAATTGTGTGGTGTCTACTAGCTGAACTGCTTTCATGAGTGTACACAATATTTTCAACATCAAATAACATCAAAACCTAAATAAAAGTGCTAACTATCTTCTCCAAATCTGTAATAGAAATTAGTTTTGCTCACCAACCCTGTCTATCTGCGTTACTCAACTCCTTCCCTTGCTGCCTCCAGGAGTTTAGTACTAAACCGTGTAGTATTAATTAATAGAGCTGTCAAGCCATTCATTCCTTTTATCACCATTAATCACTATTTTAACACATTTTGATTTGCGGTGAACATGCAAGTACACACAGTGTATCACTGGTCTATTTTAAGAGAAACCACCGTTGAATGTGGCGAAACGGTGGCTCGGTGGGCATCACCGTCGGTCCCGGGTTCGATCCCTGGGTAGGGCAGTCTGGGTCCTTTCTGTGTGGAGTCTGCATGTCCTCCCCATGTCCGCATGGGGGTACTCCGGTTTCCTCCCACAGGAGGTGCTCGTTAGGTTGATTGGTGTCTTTAAAGTGGCCCTTGTGTGTGTGTGCGTGCGCACCCTGTCTAGGGTTGTTCCTGCCTTGTGCCCTATATGGCCGGCTAGGCCACACCGTGACCCTAATATTAAAACTAGCCTGTCTGGCACCAACAATTATTCCATGTTCAAAATCACTGAGATCATTTTGATGGTTGATATCTACATTACCCAAAGCCTCTGGCCTGTATCTACATGACTTTGTGCACTGCACTGCTACCACACTATCACCTGATAATTGCATGAATGAGTGGGTGTACAGGTGTTCCTAATAAAGTGCTCAGTGAGTGTATATTTATGATAACGGTATAAATAACTTGGTTGCTGCATACTTGGCATGAATCATTTTTGTGTTGTGTTGTAGGCGAAGTATCTGGCTCAGATCGTGGTAATGGGAGTGCAGGTGGTCGGCCGGGCTTTCGCACGTGCTTTACGACAGGAGTTTGCAGGCAAGTTGCTGACACACTACAGATTGTGGTTACTAACTGACTTGCACATTACTTTTTGAAAAATCCAGCTGGTCTGACCAGCTTACAGCTGGAAGAAGTTTACTGTTGCCAACATCCAGTTCCAGTCCACTGTTGACTGGGCAAGCAGTGTTCCATTACTTCTGATATTTAGTGTCGAGCAAACTTGCTTGCATTCCAGTGAAGCGGCTCTTCAGCAGGGTCCTAATGTTTATCTGAGCTCCCACTATAACTCTCCATGAACCACTATACCCATGAGTAAGTGCTACAGTGAGCAGGAACTTCATTCTTGTTACTTTCTGGTTCACACCTCGTATAATTTTTCTGTTTTCGTACCAGCCAGTCTGATGCCCCGTCTTCCTACAAGTGTGATCACCTCTTGAATATTCCAACTCTGCTAAAATCTGAATTCTTTTTCATGTGATTTGTCATCCGTTATAATAATAGCATCCGATCATTAAACAGTCTACATGAGTGCTTATTTTGGCGCTATATTTTTTTGCAGCTAGTCAGGCTGCCGCAGAAGCAAGAGGAAGAGCGGGTAAGCAATCTGCTGCAATTTCCAGCTTTACTGGAATGAGTCTACAGGAAGCACAACAGATTCTAAATGTATCAACACTGAAACCAGATGAAATCCAGAAGGTATACCACACAGTTTCTACATATAGCCTGTTGAAAATCATGTGCTACTAAACTCACCATTTCTCCAAAGTGACATCAACTTCGTTCTCCGCAGAATTATGAACATTTGTTTAAAGTAAACGACAAAGTGGTTGGTGGCTCATTCTACCTGCAGTCTAAGGTAAGTGAGACATTGGAAAGTAATTTTTGAAATAGTACACAGGAAAAGTAGTATCCCTGTGGTGATCTTAAGAATAAGTTATGGTACAGTTAGTAATAAATATTAGAAGTATGGTCACCTATTGCATTTTCTAACAATAATGAGATTAACAAACATCAAAGGATTAAAGTATTAATTTGGTGGGAAAAGAGGGTGATGATGAAGGGGCATTTTATAGGATGTACGTGTGAGAACCACATAAACTTCATCTCTGGTGGACACCTTATTCTCCTGTGGTGTTATAAAATTTGGCATTGTGAGGTTATACACTGCCTGGACAAAAGAAAAGGTCACCACCTGGATGTAACTAAGCAAATGGGTAAGAGCCTCCCATTGGATAATTACTGCATGGGTGATTATGTTTCAGCTGCAACTTATTTAACCCTAACTGATGTAGTGAGTAGCTTCTCATTTCTTAAACAACCATGTCAAATGACACATCCTGTGGTCGTGGAAAAGATGTTCATCTGTTTCTGAAGGGTCAAATTGGCGGCATGTATCAAGCAGAGAAAACCTAAAGAGATTGCTGGGTTTGGGACTAAACAGCTGTGTAGCCTTAAGAAAACCACTTATTAGTGATGCTAACCAGCAAAAAAAATGGCTTCAATTTCCTAGGGAGCATGAAGATTGGAATCTGGAGCAATGGAAGGTCATGTGGTCTGATGAGTCCAGATTTACCCTGTTCCAGGGTGATGGGCGCACCATGGTAAGAAGAGAGGTGGCTGAAGTGATGCACCCATCATGCATAGTGCCTACCGTACAAGCATGTGGGGGCAGTGTTATAATCTGGGGTTGCTGCAGTTGGTCAGGTCTAGGTTCAGCAATGTTATTTGCCCAAAGTATGAGGTCAGCTGACTACCTGAATATACTGAACAACCTGTTTATTCCATCAATGGGACAGGCATGTTCCAAGATAACAATGCCAGGATTCTTCAGGCTCAAATTGTGAAAGAGTGGATTAAAGAGTGGATTAAAGAGTGGAGTAAAGTTGGAGCATGAGACATCATTTTCAAACATGGATTGGCCACTACAGAGTCCAGACCTGAACCCCATTGAGAATCTTTGGGATGTGCTGGAGAAGACTTTGCACAGTGGTCCAAATCTCCCATCATCAATACAAGATCGTGGGGAAAAGTTAATGCAACTCTGGACAGAAATAAATGTTGACATTTTTGGTGGACACTATGCCACAGCGAATGCATGCTGTAATCAAAGCTAATGGCAGTCCAATGAATGTGTGACGTTTTTGCCAGGCAGTGTATTTTATCATACAGGATGAATACCCTGCAAGGTGGCCATGGCCATTCTGTCTGTACCTGCTTTTATGGACAAGCCACCATCACATGGTCTTTTTGGGTATTGGCTGTAATGAAATTTAGTAAACCGTTTGTTCTTTTACAGGTGGTGAGGGCTAAGGAGCGTCTCGATGAAGAGCTAGCAATTCAGAAGCAAGATAACCCCCCAGAGCAGAAACAGCCACATACATGAATCCTGTTCATCTCCTTCAATCTGTCATGCCATTGTAAATAATGTTCTTGCTTAAATAAAGCTTTATCTTTTTCTTTAACATCATCTTATTGGTCTGAGTAGTGCAAAGTAAAGAGGAAGGTTTTGAAATAAGAGAGAGTGGAACGGTCACAAAGTGAGTGCAGCAGAGAATTCCAGAGTTTTGGAGCAGTAGCACTGAATGATCTGCCACCCATAGATGAGAGTTTAAATCATGGGACAGTCGAGAAGTCCAGAGCCAGAAGATCTAAGGGTGCTGGAGGGACCATACAAATGAATAAAATCACTGAGGTAAGGTGGGGCAAGACCTCATGGAGCTTTGAAAGTTATAACAGGACTTTAATACAGCCGGTAAGAGGTAGCTAGTGGAATGCTGTAGGAGAGGGTAATGTGTGAGGTGCACATTGTAATTTTGAGGACTCTGCAGAATTTTGGCTGTACTGAAGGCAGCTGAGCAATGTAGCAGAGAGACCATAGAGAGCTGCAGTAGTCAAGGTAAGGAAAGGTGTTCAAATGTAAGGGTGAAATCAAAGAGATCACTGAGGTATTTGATAACCTGAGCTCTAGTAATCCATCAATATCACTAGTAAAGTTGGAGGATTTACATAATATTTCAATTCTCTCATACAAAAATATTACATACAAAAATTACACATGGAAACAATCTGTTCTGCTAGTCAGCATGATATTAATACACTTAATATGCTGATCCTCTAGTCCAAATATCCTTCAATATTGTGCTTTAGTGTTTATCCTAAATATTTATGGGAATTCAGCCATTATCCTCTTTTCATCTCCTGTAAACTAGAGGACAGTATTTTTCATTTCTTTCTACTAATATTGGAGTAGACATCAGGAAAGAAGATGCAGTGCAGCTTAATATACCAAATGCAAATTTATTAAACATTTATTTTGTTTTCATTGACATCAAAATCAATATCGTAATAAAATTCCTCTGAAACAGGAGCACACATTTATGTACCAACTGAAGACATTTTGCATGTTCATCTTAAGAACATGATGCCAGGAAAATAATAATAATATATATTTATATTGTATTTGTACTTCTATATTTCACCTATAATAAAAGGCACTTGGAAAAAAATGAAAATACTGATATTAAAATATTTCAATGTGCAAAAACAAAAGAAAACTGGATGCTGGCCTTTCCTGGCCATAGTCTTGCATTAACCCTTTGGGCACCACTATGGCACTTAATTTGTTTGCTTAATATTTAAAAGTTATAGTATGTCATTTTAATATTGTTTCATGTTACACATTTAACAGTATAATGTATAATGGTGCTAGCTGTACCGTATACTTGCAGCCCTTGCTAAAAGGACTTCATCAAAGATTTTTATAGTTAGTGCCAAACCAGGACACTGTGCCACCATTCCAATTATTGCTAATGTTTCCCTTATAATAGCAACTGCATTGTCAACATGAACACACATCTCCAGAGTGCTCAAAGGGTTAATGAGTCAAACAGCTTATCTGATATTTAAATGATGTAGACCCTTTAGGTCCGTGTCATGATGAGCTTTCTCAAATGAGCAGATGAGGGAGGAGGAGCGAAAAGAAGTTTAAACTGTGTAAAGAATAATATGGGGAAATGCCACGAGGTGCTATTGCAGTGTTGTGAATGTTCATAAACCTTCATGAACCTCAGGACACGAATTATCAATAGCTTTACTGATTTAGTGTGGTTTTCCTCTTATTTGTAATGTACTGTGTAAGGCTGTAGCATTGCTGCCTCACAATTCTTTGTGTGAGGTTACTTTGTGTATGGTTTTACATGTTCTCCCACTGTGTGCATGGGTTTCCTTCAGGTTCTCCTTCAGCTTAAAAAAAATACTGACCAGGATAAAGCAACTAAATCAAAGTGAATGAATGCTAAGTGTAATAAGTTCTACAGTTTTTATTTATAATGGGGTTAATTAAGTTTCCACTGAAAATATAATTAGATTTTTTTTAATGATGCATATAGGTTGTATATTCCAAAATGCTTTATACACAACCTATCTACCTATAATGTCTACCAGGGAAATTCAAGGCACCAGTAGCTGTTCCTTCTATGTGAAACAGCTACTGGTGCCTTGGATCAGTCAAGTAAGTGTGTGTGTGTGTGTTTTATAGAGGTTGTATGTTCCAAAAATGGCTATTGTTGCCTTAAACGAATTTGCATGACGCCTTGGAGTGATTCTAAGAGATACATCGGTTCATGTTTAATAAACTGCTTTGGCTATCCCTCTCACCATCCTTCCTTCCTTCCTTCTCATTCCTCCATCCTCAATGCTCTGTGGGAGAAAGCTCAGTGTAGAGCAGCAATAGTAGAGACAAGGAGATAAAGCAACATCAACATCAAATGAAATGTCCAAACAATGTAATAAACCCCAAATAGTCATGTAGTGTTCTCATACTTTAACTATTGTGATGACATATGATTGATGGAATGTTGTGAATGGACTGTGAACATTAGGGGTGGGGTGGGGTGGGGGGGTTGAAGGCAGGGATTGGAAATCCAGTTGATAGACCTAAATGTCCCTAGATTTAAGTGTTTTCAAATGTAATATATTCTTTTTTCATTAAAGCGGATTTGTTACCTTGGAAGTCTTTGCAGGCAACTAAGGGTTTTGAGGAATGTCCTTAAGAGCTCCGTCATAAAAGGGAACATTCACCCTGCAGAGACTCTGTGACATTGTGTCTCGGTGATGTGACTTGGTAGCAAAATCTAATCAAGTATTTTTAAAGTAAGAGTTCTTAAATGTATAAGTAAGTGTAAACAGAAGATATACTCTTTTGTAAAATAGGAATGTTCTTTTTGACCTGTACTGAAGTATTTTTTGTGTCAAAATCACATTTGAGCCAGAGGCCTGTACCACACACCAGTCAGGTTTATCTGCATGTGAGTGTTTTATGTAATGCATAGTGTTTGTTTTCCTGACATTCACTGTCAGTTCTAGAACATTTATCTGTGCCATGCTGTGCTAGCATAGTGTGCATGAGGTCCTTAAAACAAATGTCCAACAGGTGGCATTGGTGCCACAATCATCTACATTGAGGTGGTAAGCAAAATACAACACCTTTGTCTACCTTAAAACTCAGCTCTGAGTCTTGTGTCTGTTACCATCTAATTTAAGCCAGACTCATACCTTTATGTAAATAGTGCTGGTTGGCGGATGGATAAGAGGACAGACTGTCATGTATACATATTGTATATCCAACATGAAGTCTTAGTTCAATGTAATACGCAAACAGTTAGTCAGACAGCATAGCAGCTCTCACTAGAGGTTTGTCAGTCTGTGGATAAATGAATGGTATCTCTGTATGACTAAAATAGCCCTATGAAATGCACCGATTGTCCTCTGTACTAAATAAAAATTAATTAACCTAAGCTGCTCTGCCAAACCTGACAATCAGTATGGCATTGCCTGTATAAAAATTACAAGCATGTAACTTTTACCTGCATTATCTGAATAATCATAAGAAAAGCCATCAAAGGAGTTTTACAGTTCACCTAAGAGTGATGTCAAACTAAGAATCATTACAGAAGATGGTTTACTTAGTGTGTCACACACACTGGCGTCCAGAGATGCCCGTTACATATAAATATATAGAAACAGCTCAGTGCTTACTGAAACACAGGTATAGATTCTATATAGACTATATTTTGTAATTTTAAACAACAAAAAAATAGCAAGAAAACGAAGAGTGAGGGCCTGTAATGGTCCGTTTATATTTTACACTCTATCTCTGTTAATTATATGATTTACTGCAAGATTCTTAAGAACTTTAAGCATGCTTTCATCCCAAGATATTAGTTCCTGTGTTGTAGAAATGACCAGACCAATGACCAGGTTCCTACTATTCTATTTGAAGAGAGAGACACATATGCTAGAAAATCTAAAAAAGAATGGTGGGTTTTGGGTCAAGTAAAAAAAAAACAACAAAACAAAACTGGATGTTCTAGCTAATGAGCATGTGCTTTTCTTTACAACTAACATATCAAAGCCCCTTTATCTGTGCATGCATCAATGTAAGAATGTGATAGGCCAGGCATGTTCTGTGTACGAACAAGGCAAACAATAAATCACACAGTATAGCACAGAATTATCAGCACCTTTCAGATGATTGTACTAAGAGATTCTGTGCTGCTATTCTTATCATAGCTGGTGTAAAAAAAATTGTAAGGGTACCAATAATTTTGAAACTAGTGTTTGTTGAAAGTAACAGGAATTCTAATTCAATTGTTTGATTCCATTTGATTCTAATTCAATTCTGTATGCTTTAGGTCAAAATATATCTAGTTACATGTTTAGAAAATGGTGCACCACAGAATGCAGCAGTGCATTTTGTATACTTTTTAGTGGCCTGAAAACAGCAGCACACAAATATGTGATTGTTTGAAATGCAGTACTGTTGTTGATACTATATTTGCACAACTGGGCAAAATCAATGATGGCTAACATAAATCTCAGCATACTCCAACAAGGCAGCTGTTGCTGTGTCATTGGTACATGGTCACAGTTTTGTTACTACCACATCTGTTATGGAACCCTTTCATGTTTGAAAAAGATTTTGGAACCTCAGTCAAAGCATGCCTTTGGTTGTGAACAGAGAGAAAACTAAAATGACAATGCTAGAAATGAATGGGTAGATACAGTATGTCACTTAAGTGGACTGTGGACTATTCATTTATGAAAATGGAAAATTAACCCCTTGACCTTTGATCCCTGTTCTGCCCCTTTCCCACTTCCTTCCCTCAGGAATTATTGGGGAATCCTTCTCAGTTGACCACACCTGGCTTCAACATTAAAGAGCCTGAAGGTATGACCACCCAGGACAAGGGGTCATGGGACACTCCTGTTGAGAGGTTGAGGATTCCCCGAGAGCTCTCGTCCTCAGCCTCATTCACTCTTGCTTGTCTTCTGCGATCTGAGCACAATACAGGCACAACAGGCAAGCCAAGTGCTGAGGTGGAGAAGGCAGGGGGTAGCAATGGTGATTTGGCCAGGCCATTGAAGGACAGGACATGTGAGCTGGGAGTTCCCAGCATGCTCAGGTCCAAGGGTCGAGGAGACAAGGGCAAAGAGGTGCCTAGGAGAGCAGCTGCTGCATTCGGGAGGATAATGTGGGCATAGCTCAGCTCAGACTCTTTCCCTGTGATGTGAGATGGCTTCAGCACAGGTGAACCCCTGCCCCCTCCTCGTCCTCCAACTCCCCCTCCTGGGCTTGTCTGCTGCTCTTGTGAAGCCACAAAATGCCCATGTGCTTTGATGTGCTTTCGCAGAGAACTCGGGTCCGTGTAACGCTTCAGACAGCCAGCCATCTTGCAGTAGTACGGCTTGTCCACATAGTGCGTACGAGTATGCTTGAAGCGGTCACTGGAGTTTGAGTAGCGCTTATTACAACCTTCATAAGGGCAAATGTAGGGCTTCTCACCTGGAAAATAGCAACAGGATGTGACTGATGACTTAACAAAAAGAAAAAGATCTGTTCAATTCAATGCAGTAAAACGAACCTGTGTGTGAACGATTATGGATCTTGAGGTTTTCTAGACGTGAAAAGCTCTTGTTGCAGGTAGGGCAGCGGTGAGGCTTCTCATTGGTGTGTGTACGAATGTGGATTAGCATTTTGTACCTGAAAAGACAGATACTGTTGACTTGTCATAGACACTACTAAGTAATGTACAGCTTGTACAGTACAGTAATGATCAGCCATAACTTTAAAACAACTAATGGGTGAAGTGAATAACTTTGATTATCTCATTCCAATGGCCTACCTAGAAGTAGGATATAGTGAGTGAACAGTGAGTGAACAATCTGTTCTCAAAGTTGAGGTGCTGGAAGCAGGAAAAATGGATATGTGTAAGGATCAGAGCAACTTTGCCTAGGGCCATATTGAGATGCCTAGACAAACTGGGTCAGAGCACTTCCAAAATGGCAAGTCTTGAGATGATACTGGTATGCAGTGGGCAGTGTCTACCAAATGTGGTCCAAGGAATGACAACCGGTTCATAGACACCCAAGGCTCACTTTGTACTTTGTGGTACAAACTGCTTAAAAAGTTAATACTAGCTGTGATAGAAAAGTCAGAAAGATGCATTTCAGCTTGAGGCTTGGGTCTGTGTAGCCACCTCTGTGCAGAATAATTGCCATTCTGCGAAAATGGTACAGGAATGGTTTGAAGAACATGACAAAGAATTCAAGGTGCTGAATTGGCCTCCACATTCCCTGGATCTCAATCCAATCTTGCATCTGTGAATGTGCTGGATCAACATTTGCAAACCATGGAGGCCCCTTCTAGCAAATTATAAAATAACATTTTGGTACATATTCAGAGGCACACATTCAGAGGTTGCGTGGAGTCCATACCTTGAGTTGTATGAGCTGTTTTGGTGGTACAAAGGGGCCCTATTAGGCATGTGGTTTTAATGTTATGGCTGATCAGTATATGCATCATCCTATATCTAGAAGCCTCTCACCTTGCATTGAAGCCCCGTCCTTTCCGTGCACAGCCCTCCCAATGGCAGCAATATCCAGAATCCCTCTCAGGCTTTACATGAAAATCATTGACGTGGTCCACCAAATCTTGCAAGGAGTCAAAAAGCAATTGGCACTGCAAAGTAGATCTGGAATTAAAGAACTAGTAGCAACACATGCATTACTTTATTTTAATAGTTTTATGAAGGAATGAGGCATGTCTGTGTATTGGATAGGTAACACTAGATGGGTAGATGGCTGTTTGGGTAAGACTCAATCAAATTTGATTCCAATTATTCATCGTTCTGCCTTAATTGTTTTTACACAACATCTTTCTCACCTTCCTCCAACGACAGGACAGCTGTTCATCTGCTGAAAGTTCGGGGGACGCTCTCTTGTCCTTGGGCTGGCCAATAAACATGGTGGATGGCAGATGGAGCCCTCCTCCTCCTCCAATTGGCAGAAAAAACTGGAAGGCCTGAGAAGCAGCCCCTCCCTCAATGTAACGGATGTGAGCAGAGTCCTGTCAGAGGTAAACAGAATGAGGGCAGCATTGTTAGGACAATTGTTTTTAATATAAAAGCTTCTTTTTAGTATCAAAGGATTTTTAGAGTTTTCTTTTCTGTTTAAGAATTATTCTCACAACTGGACAGCTCAGTAACTTCTTTCAGTGTATGTAGCATATAATCATAATAATTGGCATTCTTCATGAAAATGTGCAAGTGTACATATAAATTTTACTCATAGAGCAGTTTATTAAGACCACTTTTACACCTATTCATTCATGTAATTATCTAATCTGCCACTTGTATGCCAGCAGTGCAATGCATAAAATAATGATGATATGGCCCAGTAACCATCAGAATGGGGGGGGGGGAATCTCAGTGATTTGACCATGGTATGATTGTTGGTGCTACATGCTAGATGGGCTGGTTTGTTGATGTCCTGGGGTTTTTACATACAGCAGTCTTTAGAAGTATATTAGAATAAAGTACACATCAACAGTGTTTTCACCCAGTTCTGCAAGAGGTCAGTGGAGAATGGCCAGACTGGTTCAAGCTAACATAAAATTTACAGCAACTCAGCCCTTATTTCCAGTGAAAAGAACTGTTAATGCTATAGTATACCAAGAGATTTTGGACAATTTCATGCTCCCAACTTTGTTTGAAGAGGGGATGGCCCCTTCCTGTTTCAACATGACTGCACACCAATGCATAAAGCAAGATTTGGATGAACAAGTTTTGTGTGGAAGAACTTGCCTGGCCTGATCTCAACCCAATAGAACACCCTTGGGATGAATTAGAGTGGAGTCTGCAAGCCAGGCTTTATTGTCCAATTCTTGTCCATCAGTGTCTTACCTCACAAATGTGCTTCTGGAAGAATAGTCACAAATTCCCATAAACACACTCTTAAACGTTGTAGAAAGCCTTTTCAGAAGAGTTGAAGCGGTTATATCTGCAAAGGGTGGGCTGACATCATATTAAGCCCTATGGATTAAAAATGGGATGTCACTCAATTTCATGTAGTGTAGGTGGTGTTTCTTCAGTGTCCTCAGGAAAATAGGTGCTGGTGAGCCTTATTGGCCAGGCTGTAGGTGTTGGTGGTCCAGGACAGGTCCTCTGGGATCCCCAGGAACATGTTCGACAGTCATCTTGTTGATGTGTATGGGGTAATGCGTGGCTCCTCTCTCCCTTCTTATTTCCACGATGAGCTCCTTTGTTTGGCTACTATTAAGGAGTAGGTTATTGTCAGCGCACCATGTGGCTAGGTGCTGTACCTTCTCACTGTAGGCCGTCTTTGTCACTGATGAGGCCAATCACTGTGGTGTCGTCTGCAAAATTAATGATGGAAATGAATCCATACACAGGCCTGCAGTTGTGGGTGAAAAGTTAGTAGAGGAATGGGCTCAGCACAGAGCCCTGTGGTGTGCCCGTGTTAAGTGTAATGGTGGTAGAGTAGGTGTGGCCTTGATCATCAAGGAATGTCCTTGATCCAGTAACAGAGGGAGGTGTTGAAGTTGAAGTTTTGTGAATAACATGGAAGGGAATATGGAGTTAAATACTGAGCTGAGCTGAAGTCAACAAACAGCATTTGTGCGCATGTGTCATTATTGTCCAGATGTGAGAGCACAGAGTGCAGTGCTATGGAGATTGCATCCTCTGTACTCCTATTGCTGCAGTAGGCAAACTGATGTGGGTCCAGTGTGGGTGGGAGGCAGTTCTTCAGGTATGCCAGGACCAGTTGCTCGAAACACTTCATAATGGGTGTAAGTGCTACAGGGCAGCAATCGTTGGCACGTTGGGTTGGAGTGTTTTGACATCGGTATGATGGTGGTGATTTTGAAGCATGTTGGCATAGCTGACTGCATGAGGGACAGGTTGTAAATGTCCGTAAAACTCCTGTGAGCTGCTCCACACATGCTCCAAGCACGCACCCAGGGATGCCGTCTGGGCCTGCAGCCTTTCGTGTCTATGGTGTAGACATCTGTGGAAGGGAGTGTGAGGGGCTGGTGGTCTACTGAGGGTCTGGTCTTGGTAGCTGTCTCCCTGCTGTCTGTCAAAGTGAGCATAAAAGTCATTTAGCTCATTCAGGAAGGAGACATCTGTAGTTGGGGTGGAGTTGATGGGCTTGTAGTCGGAGATAGTCTGGACTGACCCAGATGGGGGAGGGGGTTGTAGCGTAAACTCCAGCGATGTTTGTGTAAACATCATCCAAAGTTTTCTTTCCTCTATTGCAGGAAACATGTTGATGGAACTTTGGGAGCGCTGTCTTTAGGTTTGAGTGATTAAAATCACCTGCAACTATAAATGCAGCCTCTGGGTGAGCAGACCGCTTGTTTGTTAATGGCTGTATAAAGTTTGTTTATAGCAATCTTGGCATTAGCATCTGGGGGATATAGGCTGCTGTTACAATGGTGGAACTCCCAGAGATAAAAGGCAGATAAAAAGGTCTACACTTAACCATGAGAAATTCAAGGTTAGCCAAACAGTGTCTCCCAAAAGTGACAAAGTTCGTCCATCAAGCTAAGACGCTGAGCCTCGTGATATGTGCGCTGCCATTTTGGTCACTAATTTTGTAAGTAATTCAACATTACATTATTTATCAAACACCTCTTAACCACACTGACTGCAATAAATTGGCAATAAGGTAATCGGCAGTAAAACAAGAAACAAACCGATTTCCAATGCTAGGAAACAAACAGATTATTATTTGTGTGTGCACACGTGTTTGTGTGTATGCGCTTGCATGCCCTTTCCCACATAAGTGCATTTAAGTGTTTATGGAGGTGTCATGCCATAAAAGGTGATCAGTGTTCACTTTCGCGACAGTATTTGTAATTTGAACGGTAACGGCGTTCATAAAAAATATGAATGCGTTCCTGCACAACACTGTATTACATACATTAGATGGCATTATAAACAGAGAGAGCAAAGTGATATCCATGTCCATGATGCACATCCTCACACTTTTGCATCGTAATGCATCGTGGCACGATGTATCGTTTCACCTCTACTGATGACTGGAAAAAAGTAACCTGATGAATCTTGATTTGTGTTGAGGCACACTGATGGTAGGATCAAAGACTTTGTGATGATTCACTGAGTGTGACAGCAGGTTTTTTCCCTGATTTTTTTCCTTTAATTTGTGGAAGCCAATTCTCACCCATCAGGTATTTCACCCCTTATCATACGACACCTACAAACAAAGGAGGGCAAAGGCTATCGTGCCTCTGCAGACACACATGAAGACATTCACCATATTAGGGGGTGATGTACTTTTAGTGCAGTTACAGGTCACAAGCTTCAGTTACTGTTTGATATCAAACACTATAATGAGGAAATACGATGATTTCTGCAAAGATGGCATGGTTGCTAGTGCCCGATATTTTTTCCTTCATGCCATTTTTTTCTGTGCTATATTTCTAGCTGTTTTCCCCTTTTTTCTTCTGTAGCATCAAAAATAATTTTTATTATTTTTATAAAGCTAGCAAGCAGCATGGAAAGCATTCAGCTTGTTCTGTGTGTGTAATGCAGGATGTTTAGTCATTTTTCCTCAATCATTAACAATAGTTTATTTGTGATACGTGATATCTCAAACTTAACCCTGACAAAACTGCACTCCTGTTCATTTCTGATGACTCACTACCCCATCATGACTTGACTATCTCTCTGGACAAAATACCTCTACTACCCTCCGCAACAGCTTGCAACCTTGGTGTGACCATCGACAACAAACTGCCCACATCACAACCCTGACTCGCTCCTGCAGATACCTCCTTTACAACATTAGGAGGATCCGACCATTTCTCAC
>JAOTRJ010006495.1:0-15544 GCA_028564905.1 Leptodoras praelongus
TCTGACCTCACAAATGTGCTTCTGGAAGAATGGTCAAAAATTCCCATAAACACACTCCTAATCCTTGTGGAAAGCCTCCCCAGAAGAGTTGAAGCAAAGGGCCGACATCATAATAAACCCTAAGAATGGGATGTCGCTCAAGTTCATATGTATGTGAAGGCAGACGAGCAAATACTTTTGGCAATATAGTGTATGTCTAGAAATCTGTCCAACATAAGAAGTGTTGGAAAGCATCTAAATGTGTCACATTGTTTGGACATTTAAGTATATCTTCAATGTTTCTGAAATATACACCAGCTATCTCTTTATATAGGATTGCCAGCAGGTACATGGAGGTAATCTCCTTCAGGATGTACAAAGAAGAGGAAAATTGAAACATAGGGCGTAATGTAGAGAGAAAAGCACGTTATAACAGTCAGGGAAAAGTTGCTGCTTTTAAGTACACCTCAGAAAAAGTCTGTTGGGCGTCTGCGCCGTGTACGAGGAATTAACAAAATAAAAACTGAGTTCTTTTTTCCACAAACACGAAAAATGACTCATGGAGTTTTTTATTTAATCAAAATGTTATTTAAACAACTGCAGTTTGATTTATATTGTCTGGAATGTATATTAAAAACATGATTCTGATCATTTATAAAAATGGAGATATCTGTTTTTGCAAAAATCACACAAAACAATAGGCTCTTCTTTTATGGCTTCTTTTTACTTCCTCCACTGACTTGCACTGACACTGTCAAATTGTTTTCTTTTTATAAGTTTTTTTTTTAAGTATAATATAATTTTGAGTCCTATGTTCTGTTTTCCTGATGTTTTAGGTTTTTGGCTTGGTATGTTCTCAGTATTGGCTTTGAGATATTTAGGCTGGAATCATATCGAAGTCAGTCTTTTGGTATTGTGACAATACTATTCCTTACTTGATGAGGTGTCCAAAAGGAGGCGGAGTTTATAGCCTACAGGTGCGTTGTAACAAATCGGTTTTGGCTGTGCAGAGATCAAGAACCTCAGACTGCTCACTGTGAGAGAGAAAATGATTAGCGGAAAAGGATGATATTCTGCACACTGAATAAAATATGTTCTAGACTCTGATGGCTCTGACATAGCTGGAGGGGGCGTGGTGGCTCTGACGTAGCTGGAGGGGGCGTGATGGTAAGGGGGAGTGTGTAGGTAGTAACAACAGAAAGTCCACATACAACATAAAAAACTTTGCAGTTCGTAAGATTAAGAGTCTTAATGTTTCCCTGAAAAAGCAATTTCTTTAAGTCCATAATAAAAAAAAGTGAGTTTTTCAAATCTACGCATTACTGGATAAACAATGAGCTAACTCTAAACAGCTGCTGCATGTTAAACTCGCAGACCCAGCCAAATTTATTTTTGGTTGAAATGCTCTGAACGGTTCAGCATTAGGTGCGCAACACAAAAACTTCTTCACAATCACTGGATCACCCAACACTAATTGCCACCTTTGATGAAGGGTCATTAAAATTGTACTGGAACACAAGGACAGCGAAGTGATTTTGTCCATTTTTTAAAGTAGGAGGTTAAGCTATGAGTACATTTCCAACTTTAATGTGTAAAACAGATAGGAAAGGAAAATGTTCAGCATACCAGTAGATGTTCTGAGGCCGTCAGCTGTATAACAAGTGAAAAATATTTAGTGAGTATTCGACTCTGTATTGAATAAAAAATAAATATATCTAATGTTCTGTTTCAAAACTATAGGAAGAAAGTTTGTTTATCCATGTCATACCTTTTAGACTTGATGAACGTAGACGAGACCCCCCTGCAAGCATACATGTGAGATCTGAAATGGATGTTCTGCTACTCATTTTTAAATAAAAAATCTACAAATCAATAAAAAGCAAAAAAGCTCACTTGGTTGGAGATTGTACACATGGTCATGGTGTAGTGCTAAAGAAAGATACCACAGGCACACTTTTCATTCAAAACATTGACAAAAAATAGACCAAAAAACAATCTGCACCAAAAACCCAATAGAGATACTGGTCATAATTAGAACAAAAGTATTTGGACACTCCGTAGTGGCTTCATTAACACTATGAACCCTAGGCTTTTTTCACTAAATGGGGTAATTTCACTACATTTACTTTGAAGCTCTTATTTTGGCCATTATAAGCACAAACAATACACACTGTATGGTGTATTTTTCAGAACAATCTAGCTATCCAGAGCTTCCATTATTTGATATGATTATCTGCAGGTTTTTTTATAGTACTTTTTATAGTCTTTATATCCCAAAAAGATTGTTGAAGTTACGTAAAAGAAGTTTGAATTGTTTCTACATGTATCTCACCATAAAATGCTGGCAGTAGACTTTCTTTTCATAATTGTGTAGGGGGGATTGTCTAGAACCTGCCACTATCAGATTCATTATGGTGGGAGAGACTGCATCTCAGTGGGTTGGAAAAAAAATTGTGCATACTTCGTTGTACAGAGAAACACCTTGCATGATATGAAAGGGTAAATTCTGTTGTTTATTTTATATGTGGTACTTTTTGAAGTGATAAGGACTTTATGAGAAATTCAGACTAGAAAATGGTTGCGAACTTGGAACATTGTGCTTCTGTCAGGTTTAAAAAAAATTTTTTTTGTTGTCAAGCACAGCAATTTATGGAAAGGTCACGTTGTGCAGTATTCATAGGGTTCCTACTGTAGCAGTGTTTCAGTATTTAACATCCTCTGTTTGTTAGATCTTCTTGACAATATCTGGGCCTTGAATCAGCCAGTTTCTGTAACAGTTGTGCTGGAAGTTTCAACCAATAAAATATTCAGTTTATTGTCACTATGTTATGAATGGTGGGTAAATGGTATGGAGACGCTGATGCATAACAAGAAGGCTCTTCAATAACAAAACAATCAGTCAAATGAACAATAGCCTGGAGTGAGGATACACAATTACGTAGTGCGGCGCATGGGAGCGTTGAGATGATTGGCAGGATGATGTCCGAAGAGGCGGGCGTCGTGAAGAGTCTGCCGGGAGATAACGCACTGAGACGTGGCGCATGTAAGAGTGGAGGCGCGTGGAAGCGCTGAGATGAGACGAAAGGCAGGGTACGTCCGAAGAGGCGGGCGTCGAGAAGATCCTGCTGGGGGATGACTCACGGAGGCGTGGCGCGTGGAAGCGCTGAGACGAGACGAAAGGCAGGGTACGTCCGAAGAGGCGGGTGTCGCGAAGATACTGTCGGGGGATGACGCACCGAGGCATGGCGCATGGAAGCGCGGGCGTGTGGAAGCGCTGAGACGAGACGAGACGAAAGGCAGGGTGGCGTCCGAGAGGCGGGCGTCGCGAAGATCCTGCCGGGAGATGAAGCACGCTGGCATGGCGTGTGGGAGCGCAGAGGCGCTGTGCTCCGGACCTCCTATCCGGTCGGTCCGGTCGGGTCAATACTTCCCGCCCGAGTCCGGAAGAGACGACCTATAAATAGGGACAGGAAGCGGAAGTAGGCGGGAACAGAGAGACAGGGAAACTGGAAGTAGGCAGGGTCTCGCGGTTCCTAACACACTACATCATCAGCAATCTGTATTTTTATTTTCTCCACTGCATCCCACAGATGCTCTAAATGATTTAGGTCTTTGATAAGTATTTTTAGATCTTTTATAATAGTGAATAATATTTTTTTTGCTGATTTCTGCAAGTGTGCATCCTGCAAGTGCCCTGAATTCTGGCTGTGTTTGTTTCACCTGTTTCATTAAAACATGAAATAAATACTACAATATGGCATCATGATGTAATTATACAGGGTTCCAGACTGTGAGTGTATGATGACCAGGTGTCCTATACATAGTGCGTGATGCGAGTGTATGTAGCAGTGACCCTCCATGGGATTGTATAAATGGTACTTAGTGCCCTTCAACCAATGGCGCCACTCCTCCCATGCAAGTTTGATGGCTAGAAGTTCCTTATCCCCCACATCATATTTTCTTTACACGGGACTGAGTTTGTGTGAATAAAACACCAGTGTGGCTCTCCCTGATGCTATGACAGGATAGAGCCCACTCCTGTTTCAGATGAATCAACCTTGACAGCAAAAGGGTGCTGTGGATCAGGGTATTGGAGGATCGGACCAATGGAGAAGAACTTGAGAATTCAGAATTCAGAGAATTCAATGCTTTCTTGGCTTAAGGGGTCCATGTGAAGGTTCGGGGAACAGCTGATGATAGCCTACTTGAATTCTCTATTGTTGCCTTTTCTATCCCCACTTTCCAACCTGTAGAATATGACATGCCTGCTGATGCTATCCTGACTCGCTCTAAAAAACTTCTTAGGAACCAACGTTTTGGGTTCCGTACAAATTTATTTTTGGGTGAAATGCTCTGAACGATTCAACATTAGGTGCGCAACACAAAAACTTCTTCACAATCACTGCATCACCCATCACTAATTGCTACCTTTGATGCACACTTCCGACATGTAAGTCAACGAAGGGTCATTAAAATTGTACTGGAACACAAGGACAGTGAAGTGATTTTGTCCATTTTTTTAAAGTAGGAGATTAAGCTATGAGTACATTTCCAACTTTAATGTGTAAGACAGGTAGGGAGGGAAAATGTTCAGCATACCAGTAGATGTTCTGAGGCCATCAGCTGTATAACAAGTGAGAAATATTTAGTGAGTATTTGACTCTGTATTGATTCAATAAAAATATATCTAATGTTCTGTTTCAAAACTATAGGAAGAAAGTTTGTTTATCCATGTCATACCTTTTACACTTGCTGAACGTAGACGAGGCCGCCCTGCAAGCATACATGTGAGATCTGAAATGGATGTTCTGCTACTCATTTTTAAATTCAAAATCTACAAATCAATAAAAAGCAAAAAAGCTCAACTGTTTAGAGATTGTACACATGGTCATGGTGTAGTGCTAAAGAAAGATACCATAGGCACACTTTTCATTCAAAACATTGACAAAAAATAGACCAAAAAACAATCCGCACCAAAAACCCAATAGAGATACTGGTCATAATTATAAGAAACTTATTTGGACACACAGTAGTGGCTTCATTAACACTATGAACCCTAGGTTTTTTTCACTAAATAGGGTAATTTCACTACATAATTAATTTCACCTTTATAGTGCACTTTGATTAGTTTCTCCATAAAAATACTTCTGTCATATCCATACAAGTTAAATGTAGATTTATCTGAAAATAAGAGTTCTCCAGATGCTGCAGTCTTTCTGTGCATGTTCTTTTAACTTTGCTTTTTATTCTTGTGGCTGGTGAATGTTTTCCACTGTACTCCTCTCCCTCTTTACCCAAACTTGTTGGTCCTGTTTTTTTAGTTTGTGCTCTAGTTGGATCTGGTAATTCTTTATGTCTAAAGCGATCCTTGCTGCTGTTTCTCACATATTGCTCTTTTCCTTAATTTTACTAACAGTTATCTGGCCTAGTCTGCTGGTGGTCTTTCTGGGACTGTCAGTCCTTCATTCTTCAGTTTTTGTTGTTCTGGCTTCCTGAGTGGCATTCTTTCTGCAAACAGATGATGCTGGAACTTTTTTTAAAGATTACTTCTCTTTTCTTGGTCATTTTTGCAGTTTTGTTTTACCAACTTGTATTGGAGCTATGTAGTCAGTTACCTTCAGTTTCAAACAGGTGCCCCTAGCAGAGTAACCACATAATGCAGTTCATCACATTAATTATAAATGGAACAGAGAAAAACAAAATAGTGTCTAAATATTTAGTGGCCTGATTATTATTATTATTTTTTAAACCTAACAGTATTTTTTGGGAACTATTTTGCTTGAAAAGTGTGCTTGTGGTGTCTTTCTTTCAAACAAACACCACTTGGTTTGACATATTTTCGAATGCAGTGAAATTTAAGTGTTGCTTAAAAGTGTACAAATACCTTTTGGGCCTACTGTACATTATAACTAAAATTTAGAACCTGCTGCAGGTATTGGTAGTTGTAATGGCATATTCCTTGTGCTGCCAGAATGTCTGTGTGGCTCCTTCCCTTCTTTGGGTTTGTGGGCAACCTGTGTCTCCTCTCCCTGTGGCTTTGTGACCACCATGGAGGTGAGTGGAGTCACAAATTCATATTTCAGTGAGAGATCCAGAGCTTTTTTCCTGGCTGCTTCTTTCTCGTCTCCTTTAAGTGTCACTCTGAGAAGCAAGCATGCTAATATCACAACGTGCTATAAAGTCAGAATGGTATTTCCTTATATAAACAGTAAAACAGGTTGAACACTCACTCTTTCTCCAGGAGCTGTTTCACTGTAAGATAAGCCCACAGCCTCTGGGTGAAGTTTTCATGTTGTGGTAAAACATCAATGATGTCTTTTGTCGAGATAGAGTCCTGGTATGTTACATTTGTGTTTTTCTGGAAGGAGGAAGACTACAGCATTTGTACCTTTTCTCTTTTTAAATACAAGCAACATATTTACAGGAAGCTAGAAGTGAAGAATAGAAGTGTAAGAGCAGTCATGATCTTACTGAGATTGCGATGACTTCAGTTTGTAATGTCTCCAGACTGTTGTCTGTGATTTGCCCAGCCACCACGATCTCTGAGCCGTTGTAATACTGCCTGAAACTGGTCTGGGTGAGATTTGCTGCTCCAATATAGTTCAGCTGGACATCAGTTAAGAGTGGAGTGGCCACTTCCTTATAGAAACCCTACCAAAGAATGAAATTGTTTTGAAGCTCTGCCACTCCACCACTGATGAACAGAATATACCTGAAAATGACCAGCACACTGTATCCCACCTCAAGCTGGAGGTCAGCATCCGAGTCCTCATAGATCCTCTGAGCAACTCCATCATTTTCCAGTGCCATTTTCTCCAGGAAATCAAAGTTTACATCAAATCCAAACCCCAGGCAGTACAGTGGAAATTTACCTCCAATGGCCTCTTTGACATTGGCCTGAATTCTGGCTGTGTTTGTTTCACCTGTAGGACACAGAGCTGTTAAAACTAACCAAGTGCACAGTCACTGTCCTACCTGGAGAGCAAATAAAATGCTAGGTTTTTTTTTTAGATTTAATTTTTGGCTATGGTTCATATTAAGGAGGCTGCACTCATAAAACATAAAACTTAGTGCCCTTCAACCAATGGCGCCACTCATCCTATGCAAGTTTGATGGCTAGAAGTTCCTTATCCCCCACATCATATTTTCTTTACACGGGACTGAGTTTGTGTGAATAAAACACCCATGTGGCTCTCCCTGATGCTATGACAGGATAGAGCCCACTTCTTCAGATGCATCAACCTTGACAGCAAAAGGGTGCTGTGGATCAGGGTGTTGGAGGATCGGACCAATGGAGAAGAACTCTTTCAGAGAATTCAATGCTTTCTTGGCTTGAGTGGTCCATGTGAAGGTACAGGGCATGCCCTTAAGCAGAGAGGGCCAGCTAAATCCATGTAAGAAGTTGCTGTAGAAATCTACCGCTGCAGTTTCTTCACTGTTTGAGGTTGTGGCCAATCCAAAATGGCCCTGACTGTCAAGTCATCCATAGTGACCCCAGAGGGGGACAGAATGTAGCCCAGAAGTGAGATGTTTTGTACATGGAACTTCCATTTCTCAGCCATGACAAAGAGATGGTGTTGGAGAAGGTGCTGAAGCACCTGGCAAACCTGTTTTATTTAGATGAGTATGTCATCAATGTGTAAGCTATGATCAATTGTCCCAGCATGTTGTGCAGAACCTCACTGATGAGTGCCTAGAAGAGAGAGGTGGTGTTTGATAGGGTGAATGGCATAACAAGGTACTTGTAATGACCTGAGTCAGTGAGGAATGCGGTTTTCCATTCATTCCCCTCAGACACGTATTAGATTGTATGTACTATGGAGGTCTAGCTTGATGAGAACTGGGCTGTACAGAGTTACTCTAGGGCAGCTGGAACCAAGGGAAGGGGGTAAGGATACTTGCAAGTGACCTCGTTGAGGCTTCGGTAGTCAATGCAGGGTCTCAGAGTGCCATCTTTCTTGAAAACAAAGAAGAACCCGGCTGTTGCAGGTGAGATGGAAGGATGAATGAAACCACACCGTAGTGCCTCAGCAATATACTCGCTCATGGCCTGGGTCTCTGCTGGTGTAGCTCCTTCCAGGAGTTCTATGGCACAGTCATCCTCAGCAAGGTTTCTTTAACCTTTGGGTACGTTGTCAGCCAGGGGAAAGGTGGATGCAGCCGTACACAACTGGACAGAACGAATCTGTAGCTTAGGGATGGTGAGACAATTTATACATAATAGGATGACCATCAGTGGATCTCGTTGTTGGCCCAAGAGATTATTGGGTTGTGCAAATGAAGCCAGGGGAGTCCCAATATGAGGGGTGTCCTGGGAGTGTGGAGAAGGTATAGAGGGAGATCCTCTGAATGAAAAGCATTGGCAGAGATGCGAACAGGCATTGTGCAGTGGGTTATAGTACCAGATTCCAACGGGATCTGCCTTTCAATGGTAATAGAGTGATGAGTTGCTCTACTGGGAGTCCCCATCCTTCCACCAGGCTGGCATTGAGGAAGTTACCTTCTGCTCCTGAGTCTATGATAGCCAGAAGATTGGTGTTCTGGGTTATGCAACAGTACAGGCACTTTAAAAGAAGATTGGTGTTCAGGGTTATGCAACAGTACAGGCACTTTAAAAGCATGATGAAGCGAGGAGACTGAGTTAGAACTCACCGCCGATGTGCATGGCTGCTCATGGCAACAGTCTGTGGTTCTGTGTGAATGCTGGCACATACAGGACAGTGAGATACAAACATCGCCAAAGTGGAAACAGCTCCTTCTCATGTTGATGTCATCACTTTCTTTTTGATTCCAGAAAGGAACAAAGCTGCATGGGGTATGTGACAGGGCAGGATGGATGAAGCAGGGGGTGTGACAGTTAGCGAGGAAATGGCTGCTACCTTCTGGGCTGGCAGGCACCAGTGAAGCAGCTGACCGTGTGTGTCAGATCCACTGCTGCTACAACCTCTGCTGCTTCCTGTGTGGCGAAGTTTTCATCCAGAGTTTCATAACATTAAGCAAAAACAGTCCAGGCCAAGTCCGTAACCAGAGATCAGTCCCACAAGCATAAAATAAATGGGCAAAAACAGTCAGAGTCAGACAGTCCAGGATCAAAACCAGGAGCAAAAACAGAAACAAAAATTAGAACCAGAGAACAATGCTGACAAAATAAACGGCTTAGAATCACACAACAGCAATGAAACTTTGCGTAGAAGTGTGGTTTGTGCATGGTTTGTAGGTTATCAGCGATCAAGTGTGTGAATCAGAGTTCTGGAGATGTGACAATGGCGAGTGAGAGGAGTGCTGGGTAATGGAGTCTGGAAGTAGTCCAGAAGGTTCGACAGGCAGCATGACAGAATTATTGTACTGATTGTATTATAATTATTATTTGTAATCATGTTTTACCACCTGATTTATATTGAAATAGTACTGGTAGATTAAAATTATTTGATTTTGTGCTTGCTATTCTTGACTTCACGTTGGCATTGTTTGAAATATTTAAGAATGATTATTTTTAATGCAGCAGATGTTTTCATTTTGCTGATGTTCTGTTTATTTGTTCACCATTGGTATGACATTATATGATCTGACTGAAAGCACATAGCCATTCCACTTTATACTGAAGATTAACATTAATACATTGAATGATGGTCTTTGGAAACTGCTGAGTGGGGAGTTAATCACTAACAGAGTCTAAATCAACCATTTTATCACTGAGGAGAGTGTGTGTGTGTGTGTATGTGTATATGCCTGAAGTGGGGTCTCCATCAGTCAGCAGAATGAGGAGGGAGGCAGAACCTACTCGTGGATGGCTTTTGATCATTTCCACACCATCTAGCACAGCCTGATTGATGTTTGTGCCTGAGGGAGAAGTAAATATAACAAATTATTAATTTAATGTATACATTTATTCAGTGATGTAATTATCTTATTTATTTAGATTATCATATTTAAAACATTAGCATTCTACAGACTACATTATTTCATTAAATACAAATGATCATTGTCAGCATTGTCTAGAACAGTAATAGAGACACCTCTGAGACACTCTTTTTACCACATTGTGGCTCTCTGTGAGTCCGTTGATGTTTAATGTTGATTTACCTCCACGAGCTTCGATTTCTCTCACAAAGGACTTTGCCTCCTGCAGATTCTTCTCTGTGGCTTGGAGGAGTTCAGGTTTCCAGACATGTATGTAACCATTAAAGGTGATCAGGCCAAAGTAGTCTTCTCCAGCTAGATCTCCCAAAATCTTCAGCATTGCCAAACGAGTCTAATGCAGATAGATGGATGGATGCTGTAAGAATGAAAGTAAATGCTTCTACCTAAAAAATACTATAAGATTCAGGATTTTTGTCATATGCACCTTGTAAACAGATGTTACAGTGGGATGTTGTGTAAAGCATAAATAAAAAAAAGATTACGATGATATTCAATTAAATACACTACAAAGGCAAGATATTTAATGTTCAAACGGATAAACTTTATAGTTTTTTGCAAGTATTCCCTCATTTTTAATTTGATGCCTGCAACACATTCCAAAACAGTCGGGACAGGGGCAACAAAAGACTAGGAAAGTTGTGGAATGCTCAAAAAACACCTGTTTGGAGCATTCCACATGTGAACAGGTTAATTGGAAACAGGTTAGTGTCATGTTTGGGTATAAAGGGAGCGTCCCTGAAAGGCTCAGTCGTTCACAAGCAAGGATGGGGCGAGGTTCACCACTTTGTGAAGTTCATCTGAGATGGGCTGACACAAAGTGGAAAAATGTCCTGTGGTCTGACAAGTCCACATTTCAAATTGGTTTTTAGAAATCATGGAATGTCGTGTTCAAAAGTTAAAAAAGTTAACAAAAGCCAGCATCTCTGATGGTATGGGGGTGTGTTAGTGTCCATGGCATGGGGAACTTGCACATCTGTGAAGGAACCATTAATGCTGAAAGGTACATACAGGTTTTGGAGCAACATATGCTGCCATACAAGCAAGTCTTTTTCTGGGACTTCCCAGCTTATTTCAGCAAGACAATTCTGCATGTGTTACAGCAGCGTGGCTTTGTAGTAAAAGAGTGCGGGTACTAGACTGGCCTGCCTGCAGTCCATACCTGTCTCCCATTGAAAATGTGTGTCCACTATTTGTGTATAATGCTACAAACTGACCTTGGACTGTGTCTTTTGGACAATGTTTGCTGAAGTTATTTTGGTTTACCATTGATTTTTGATATGTGGGTGGATTCTCTCTCCTTATTTATTTAATGCATGCACCTGTATTGCGGGTTTTACTGTGTACCTGATGAATCTTCCTGCCGACCATAGAACCGCTTTGGTCGATGAGAAAAACCACATTCTTTGGGATTTGATGAATATCTGTAGGTGCAAAGTAGTGGACAAAATAGCCATTGAAAGCCTAGAGAGGGGCAAAGACAAGATTTAGGTTGTTACAATTATTATTGTTTCAAGTGTTTGCTTGTAATTTAGGATGGTACATTTCTGAGAGTTTCAACCTGCAATTCTCCATTTTGGTTTGGTCTCTTCACATCATACTCTATGATCAGATCTCCATTTAGTCTGTTTTTTCTACAACTTTCACACGTTGTCTGCTGCTCACGAGTGGGGTAAAATTTCACCCAGGCCTGCGCATACAGACAAGTACCGCTTGTTTTATCAGTCAAATACTTTTTTGTGAATCTGCACTGTTTAACAGAAAGTTTCCCGCAGTTTTTTGTAGTACAGATTAGATGTTCATTAAAGCACTACTTTAGCGTTTATTTCTCACCTCTTTGGTAGATTCGGCTAAAGTAGTGATTATAGCACTGGACAGCTTCTTTGTTTTCAGCCCTCCCTTTACCTCCAGGAAGGAAAGACCTGGAGGTTCATTAATGTAGACATCAAACTAGTGGAGACAAAAATATTACAAAATCTCTGTCATATCATCTTTAACTTATTAAGTTAATAATCTAAATTATTATATATATTATATATATTTTAAAAGAATTACCAGTTCCCTTTTAAAATGAGGCATACAGCCATAAAAGTCAGCCTGGTTTGAGGCATTACTCACAGAAATCTCACTGTTATAATGTAATTTGTGGTAAATTGAACTGACATGATCATAATTTACATTTTGAACAAGATAGATTTGTTCAGTATTGTTTAAGTTCTTAAATCACCTTGAAGTCTGCCACAGGCTGAGTCGGTCGAGCATGGATTCGTAACTCGTATTTGCCAAGTCGTCGCTTTAGCAGCTCTTCGTAGGTGATCTCAAAGGTGACCTTACTGAAAGCCGCCACTGTCACCGAGGTTTTAAACTCCTCCAGGTTCCGTCCTACTGAGCTGAAGCCCATACCCAAAATCATCATTGCTTATACTAGCTGTGTGGTAATTAGAGCTTTTAGGCTAGTTTAAGCTACTTTGAAATAATCTGAAATATAAACCATATTATGTGAAATTTCTGAAACAATACAGCTGTATTTTTCTATTTCTGTGGTACCTGACAATCCCGGCACTTTCTCCTCGAGATACTGCCTGACTGTACTGTTGCTGCGCCTCTTCTTTTTGTTTCACAACTCCATCATATGTGTTTCCCTCTATGGTCCTGTGGAGAAAATGTTTAGACGTTTTCATTAAAATTATTCACTGTTATTCCATACAGTTAAACTTGTGTCTTAAGGAGCCTTGTGCCTTTATATTAGTTACATTTGGCCAACATTATCATTAACTGTTATCATTAACGTTATTCTTTACATCATTTGCAGGTCAGTGGCTACTCACTGCCTCACCTGATAACAAGAACTCAAACTCCCTGATGATTTTAGTTTAGCGCACCTGATTTGTCTTAACACTCTGGTAGTTAGCTCCAGATGTTGCCTTATGATTCAGTGAAATCTTGTCCCACTACATAACTGCCTACACCTGTTAGGGGGATTTTATATATAAACTGTGATTTTGATGCTGTATTAACCTCGTCCTAGTCAACTGTGCTGCCAACAACTACAAAGTGTTGCTGTATATCATTCTGTATAAGAGCATATGGTAAAAGGTGTAAATCCAACCATAGTTACATCTTTCAGTTTGTGATTGTACCTTTACGCATTAGATTTCCTTTTCTATGCTTATGTGGCTTGAGCCAAATAATTTTATGAATACCATTTAATAATATTAATAAAGAAATTACTGTTTGTTTTTTTTCATGTGCACATCAGATCACTTTTAGAAATTGCACCTTTGTTTATGTGTGTAATCATTATAATAATAAAAATAATAATAATAATAATTACTGACTTACATCCTGAATTTGCTAATGAAAGCCTTTTTTGGTATCTTGACTTGGAAATTAATCTCTTTGGACTCATTGAGACGGTTCGCCACACGGCTTGTGATGATGCTGATGGCGTAACGGCTACTGACTGTAGAGTTGATGTGGAAGCTGTAGATGTCAGCATCTTGTGCCTGTGTTGACAAAAAACAGCAAGATTGTGGCTTTTACTTATTTAAATTTAAAGCATAGTGGTAATAAAACCTTTTTTCTTCAGCCAGTTAAACCGATTTCATATTCAGGTGTATGTAAATCCATGTTCTTGACAGATTATCTTGTTTTTTTTTTTAAATACCAAAGCGTTCATGTTTTTTATAGTCACACAGGCACTATGCTGCATTTGGTTTGTAGGTAGTTAAAGTGCACTCTGTCAAATCCAAAACAAACAGAACTACTCAAACAAAAGTAGCCTCTAAAGTGTCAGTGAACCTTCACCCCAGGTTTGCTCAACTACTTGTGCATGTTTTATAGTTTTGCAAAGTCTCAGATTTTGGTAATTGTATGGTAATACTGTGGCATGGCACCAGGAGATTTGTGGTGAGATGATGTCAGACTGCATGTACTCATGACTTTAGTACTGTTTTCATTATCATTTGGTTTAAATGAATGTACAGTGTTGTGACCGTTTCAGTAGGATGTACAAACTTACTTAAAATGCAATAAAAACTAAAATCTCTAATCTGTTAGAGCTTTATTTAACAGACTAAAGGACAAAGAAAAGATTTTCAGTCTTTTCAATGATTAACTTAATTCTGTTTGTTAAATGTGAACACATTTAGAAACTGATGCCTATAACACATGGAAATGGGGAACAGAAACCCATGTGACACTAATAATAATATAAAATAGATATATAACAAAATAAAGGTAGTTCTGTCCATTAATTATGACCATTTCAGACAGATTCTTAAAACCAAAATTAATTAAACGAAAAGCAATTTGTATTTCTGAACAGCTGCAAACAAATTCTAAATGATACCTTGTTAGTGCTAAGGCAGGGAATGTTTGAGTAAAATTGTAAAATGTCATTATGAGTGCAGCGACACATAAGCACACAAGCAGTTATTTAAAACGTCCTAAGCTAAAAAAGGTATTTTGTTTCTCTTTAGTTTCTCTAAAGCTCCTTCTCATGTTTAACAGTTTTTGCAGGTACTTCTCTTATTCAGACTTCAAGGCTTTAGTGAAGGATCATTTGAGAACGAGCAAGTTAGTGGAAACTGCAGGTTGTTTTCAGTCACTGAAGGGTGACTGTAGGTTCTAGATTTCCAGTATAACAGTAAATTAAACAACCAGGTAACCCATGGAATTTGTGTTCACTTCTTACCTTGTTGGCTGAAACTGAGGTGGTACAAAGAAGTAAACACCCAAAGACAGTTAGTAGGGTTGTGGCTCGCTCCATGGTGACCCAGACTGCTGGCTGGTCTTAGAAATGCTCATTACTTTTAAAGAATCATGTGGTTAGTGACTGAAGTTGGCTCCACATAGTCTGTCCTTGTGACCTTACGCTAGGGTGCAAACAGCCACAATACTGTTTACTTATGATTTGGGTTGTACAATGCATCAAAACTGTGGTACCTTTATACTGAAAGATTTCAGAGCTTTTAAGAAAATATCCTGTGGTTCTTTGTTTCAACAACTCCCGGGAGGTAGATGAGTGGAAGACGGCATTCAGCACCACATCTGTGCACTTCGAATACTTGGTTATGCTGTATGGCCTGGCTTTGGCATCCAGTGTGTTCCAGCACCTGATTAATGTGGTTCTTTGGGGCATGCTATTGTGTGATCGCCTATGTTGACGATATCCTGATCTACTCACCAAACTACCATGTACAGCAGGTGCTCCAATGTCACCTAAGAAACGGCCTGTATGTCAGGAGGGAGAAATGTGAGTTTCACCGACCAAGGATAGAATTTCTGGGATATCACATTGGGCCAGAAGGCATCTCAATCAACTGCCAAAAGGTGGAAGCCACCACTCAATGGAAGCAGCACACCATGTTCAGGGAGCTAAGGCGGTTTCTAGGCTTAGACAATTTTTACCTGCTATTTATTCAGAATTTTAGCCACCAAGCAGCCCCACTCACGAACCTTTTGATAGGAGCTCCAAAGAATCCGAAGTGGGACTCCAGGGTGGACCTTCTCTGCCCTCAAGAAGTCTGGAGCAGTCATGGTCTGGTGGTTAGGGTGTCTGCCCCATTATCGGAAGGTCCCGGGTTCGATTCCCGTGACTGACAGGACTTGGCTGAAGTGCCCTTGAGCAAGGCACCTAACCCCC
>JAOTRJ010006824.1:0-15517 GCA_028564905.1 Leptodoras praelongus
CCAGACTCGCATTTTATGTTGTGTTTTTTTGTAAAGGGGTGATCAAGAAAGCAATTAGTCATAAATAAAATTAAATATTTTTTTATTTTTTACTTAAAAAAAATAACAAAGTGCAATGAACTTTTAAAATATAAAATAAAGAAGTTGCTCTCCTGATCCATGCTGCCTGATATCAGACAGCCCGCCGTGCGACACTGAAAATACTCAGCGACAAACCTTACAATGTGCCTTAAATTCATCCCAATGATGATATTCAGCCATGGATGCGTCTCTTCCCACTCACATTTGTATCTCTGTGAATGCTTTCGTTTCTGGGGACGTGGTGGATGTCGGTTGTTTTAGTTTGTGTTGTTTTGGCGTGGTTACGGCCAACAGTAATGGAGTTCTGCTGTTGTCAATAAATGACAGTTCATTTAACTACTTCTCATCATTCTTGCACGTCTACAATATGAACGTAAGAGCCGCATGGAACCGGGCAAAGAGCCGCAGCCGTGGGTTGGCCATCCCTGCTCTAACTGCTGCTCTATTAGTAAGTTCTCACACCTGCTGCAAGCAACGCTGTGAAAATGGTGAAAAGATAAACGACTTACAGTCCGGAGAGATCAGCACAACATTCTTTCATTTCAGTAAGTAGGAAAGATGAATTCCATGCCGTCTGTTCGCTGCGATGTAGACATTAGCAGCAAAGGATTCTATTGAACTCCATGCTGATACACAAGCACACACACAACGTTCAGAGCTCAGGTACATCATCTGTGCCGTCCTTTTTTCAGTAGTGCTGTCAAATAATTGACCGCGATTATTAAATTAACGCCACTAAAAATCTTAACGCAGATTAAAAATGAGTTAAATTACTCAACGCCGTCAGTGAACACACATTCCGAAACTACAAGCTGTATCCCTGCTGCCTTTTCTCAAACAAAGTCAAGTGAAGAATGAGGCAGCATTCAACAGTGGTTTCTCTTAAAATGGACCAGCAACAACATTTTCAATGGCCCTACGATGCCTCTATTTTTTTTGTACTAAATTCCTGGAGGCAGAAAGGAAAGGACTTAAGTATGCCAAGTAGGCCGTTCCTATCTTACCTTATCTAAGAGTCCTATCTTAGTTCTGGACATACATGCATCACTACACAAGTTATGTTCTTGCTTATGGTCGAATTCTACTACACACACTTTCTTATTGTGTTAAAATATAATAAAGTTATAATTATCTCTATAAATTAGATGGCTTTAAAACTGAGCAGGAGAAAACAGCGGATGCAGGAGCGATATTCTATACTTGACTAAGGTTTAGTTAGCTGCATTCCATTCCTGCCATTCCGGTCCTTGGAGGATATGTTTGGATTTGTAGCCTCTCAGCGTACCACTTTTTCTCTGCTACACCATGCTTTCTCAGGAGATTCCAAATGTTTGCCCCTTTGCTGTCTGCCATCGCTGTTTCTGACCTAAACAATACAATAAGTCAGTTGATGTGCAGCTTGATGTTGGACGGTTGTTGACTTCAAATATTCAAACTCACAAAAATTATGTGGCTGTAGTATAGCTTACAATGTTCAACTCACAAACTGCAACTGCCACACTGTTAAAGTGTGTGTAATTCCATCAGTTATGCAGTGTTAAATACCTCATGGTAATGAAATTATCATTCCCAGAACCTGTGTGCAAGCTGCTTCTGCATAAATCATATATCATATTTTGACATATACATTGTAATAACGAGATACTTTCTTGTAAATACAAGTTGTTGTATGTCATAATTATAACATATGTCGTTTTAAGAAGACGACATTACAACATATGTCGTCATATACAACAATTACAACATATGTCGTTTTAAGAAGAAGACATAATATCTCATAATAACGAGATATGTTCTCAAAATATCAAGATGCTTATTTCATAATTACAACATAAGGTCTCGTAATAACGACATGCTGAAGAAGATTTTTTAAATTACACTTGGCAGTAATACGGTTCCATAGAAAACACCATTTGACCAGTTAATTTAGTAAAACAGTCTACAAAAATCCCACATTTCTTTGATTTAAGTCATCGTTTCCTATAGTTGCTATGTTGAAACAGTTTCTGTTGGCTGTCTCCCCATTTGGTTTTGAGCATGATTGGTTCTTCTGGCCTGTCCAATAGCAAATCCAATAGATACAGTGCACACCTCATCACTGGCCAGATTTGAAAATTCATCTGTTTGAATGGTTTTACTGTTGACGTGCATCTGCACTGCTACTCTGTCTGTCAACAGGCTGTTACTTGGATTATTCTATGTCAGTAATTTCTAGTGAATTTGAGTTTTCAATAGACAACAAAAACTACAATATGGACAAAGAAGAAATATTGCAAAATACTGGCAATATCAGGTAAGAAAACATTTAGGCCAGCATGTCTCAATTAAATGTTGGTATTTGATGTCAGTATGATGTTGGGGTGAGACATTTGGAAGATGTTGGATTTTGGTTACTTAACTACCCAACTATTTTACTTAAATAACCAACAATTTATCAAAGTCTACTGACATCAGCTTGTGACGTCATCTGGCCATTAAGATTACGACTTTGATTAAGATTGAGCCAATATAAAACCAACAAGTTATGAACATCTATTGACATCAGTCTGACATTGGGGTGAAACTTTTGGAAGACACTGGATTTTAGTTACTTAACACCATGACTTAAATCCAACAAGTTATCAATGTCAAATGCCGTCAGTATTCTACATCAAATAACGCTTGTGTTAGACGTTGTCCTGATGTTGGATTTTGGTCATCATGGCCTACATTCAACCAGTGATGTCCTGTGCCTGCTGGGATGGTGCTAGTATGAGTTTATTTCGTCAGCTACATAAAAGCCAAAATAAACTTGACATGAGTAACTTTAGTAAATGAATGCTGGGTTGAGTTAGGATGAGTAGAGTGACTAAATAAACTGTAATCTACACAAATTAGACAACAGCAGGAAAAAGCTGTTATGACAGAGGAGGGCAGGTGTGGCTCACTGGGTAAGGTGTTGGGTTACTGAATAGAAGGTCATGGGTTCAAGTCCCAGCACCACCAAGCTGCCACTGTTGGTCCCTTGAGCAAGGCCCTTAACCCTAAACTTCTCAGTTGTATAAATGAGATAAATGTAAGTCACTCTGGATAAGGGTGCCTGCCAAATGCCGTAAATGACAGTAAATTTGTTGGTGCAGTTATTGTTGCAGCCCTACTGGTGGTAATATGGTTATTGTTGCAGCCCTAATAGAACCCCTAATGCCTCTGTCCATATATCTAATGTAACTATGCTGTCTTAAGAAACCTCATACAAAATGTTCAAGTTAACTTCCTGATTTTCAACTAGGCATTGCGTCACATTGTAGTGACTTGTGAAACAGATTTCCAGTAACCTTTTAAGTGAGGGGGTATTATAATTCTGGTAATGGTGGAAGAAAGAATGGCGTGACTAAGAGAGGTCAAATAATGTTTTTGCACATGGCTCCTCCTGAAGTGCATGCACCATTGCCAAAAGCAGCTGATGCTTGTAGCAGTGCTTATATGGAATGTGCCTACCAAGCTTCTGTTGCAACCATGGCTGCAACTGACCAGTGATCCCACTCATTACTGATACACATTAATTAATGATAACACTGGCTGATTATATTTTCAGAAGTGTTATCCTCAGTGAACAGGTGTCTGAATATTTCTGAGTTATGTATCTGTATTATTCTGTATACAGCTGAGTCAGTTCCAGCAAACCAAATCATTATTTGAAATTAAATCATTGCATCATTATTACTTGTGTGACTGGGTGCTTTCAGTGCTCCCATGAAAAGTAAGCTCATTCAAAGAGAGAAACTGCGCTGCTTCTCCTTTGCTTTTAACATAGTATCAATTTTCTTTTTGATCTGTGGTTTCACCAGGTTCCTCTCTGTGTATCATTTCATTACATTTCTTTGCTGTGTTTAACTGCCAATGGCTAGATTCATACTTTTGGAATCCCCTTTCCTTTTCCAGTGTGGCTTTATAATTAATATGTGTTGTTTTGCTGAAGACCATGTCTCTGTCAGTTGTGCCAGTAAACTGAGGACAGTGGAATCAGAACATGCATCTAGTGCATCTAGTACTCCAAACAGGGCTGTGAATGGTACCAGCTTGGATTGAAGAAAGAGATGTCTGATCCAAACGTTAGCACTACTATTCAGATCACTTAGAAGGTTTTCAGCAGCAGGAACTATACTACTGACTGCGCTGTGCTGGTATGAAATGGGCAGGGAAGATGTAATATTACTTCTGGAACTACTCACCTGATCTGAATCCACTGGTTCTGGGAGCCTGAGAGTTTGATTTGGCAACCAAAATTGTTGCATGGTGATTAATGCTTTTTATGACTATTTTATGTTTTGATCTAACACATGATCTGCACATGATCTAACCAGTTAACTTTATTCATACTGAGTGTTGCTATAAACATTAGTAAATGTTAGGTATTTATCTATTAAACAAACTACTACCATCAACGATCCTTAAAGTTGACCAGTTAGGTGGGCAGAAAAGAAATTGGGCCTTGGGCCTTGATGGGCATTGGCCACCCCTGTCCACTTCTAGTTCTGACCATGGTTGTATTGCTGCTTTGTGATTACTAATCAGCGATTCATTATTAATTAGTACACAAGAAAAACACAAACAATGAAACAAGGAAACAAACATACTTTCTTAAGGGATGTTTTGCATTGTACAATGTGTGTGTAGGGGGGTGTATTTCAAAGACTGAAATAGCTGAAAGAAATTCAATTTCTTTATGTTTTTTATTCAATTCAATGGTTTTTATTATGGCATATTTAGTCTGGAGGAGTACTCTTCCATGCTTGCACCATATTCAATTCAGTTAATTTTTTTTCTAAAGCACTTTTAACAATGGACATTGCCTCAAAGCAGACAAGAAATCAGGACATGGCCTATAGGCCAACAGCTATCCCTAATGAGCAAGCCAAAAAACTCCCTCAAATGAAAAGAAGAAGAAACCTTGAGAGAAACCAGACTCAAGAGGTAACCCATCCTCATTTGGGTGACACTGGACAGTGCAGTAACAAATAATCTCTTCTAAAACTACAGTCCTGCTCACCATTATTGGCACCCATGAAGTTTAAGTACATAATGTGGAATATCTTTTGGAAGTGTAACAGCTTTTTTCTACAGAGAACTTGTGGTTGATACAAAAGAGCAAATAATAAACAACATTTAAAACTAAAAACAACGGGAGAGAAAAGTTTGAAAAACCTAAAACTTGCTGTGGCACCTTTACCGCAAATCAGTATGGAAACACATTTTGACTCACCTGTGCTAAATCACAAATGAGAATCACCTGTGATAAATTGTCAGTGCCCATGTGACATTAATTACCCAATGAATGATGACTTCAGTGTTAAAAAGCCACATGTTATTCCCTGTTCCTTTGTCACAATGGTGAAGACAAAGAAGCTGTCTGAGCACATCAGAAGTGCTATTATTAGCAAACACAAGAATGCCAAAGGGTATAAGGCCATCTCCAAAGACCTTGGTATCCCTGTTTCAACAGTGCACAATGTTATTAAGAAGTTTGCCAAGCATGGAACAGTCAAGAACCTACCTGGATGTGGAGAGAAGATTAGTGCGAATGGTGAAAAAAAAACACCATGTGAAACATCCAAAGACCTGAAGGCCAAACTGGAACAGTCTGGAGCCATGGTTTCAACAAGTACCATATGGCACACACTTAACCAAGCAGAGCTTTATGGGCGAATATCACAGGAATCATGAAATTGGAATTGAAAGAGATTTTAGAAAACTTGGTTTGAGTCGAAGATCATGGGTCTTCCAGCAAGACAAAGACCCAAAGCACAGATCCAAAAGCACACAGGAATGGTTGAAACGGAAGTCTGAATCTGTCCTGATCTCAATCCCATTGAAAATCTGTGTAGTGAGCTGAAATCTGCCATTGGGAAAAAGAACCCTGCAAACATTCACAATCTCAAACAAACTGCAAAGGAAGAGTGGGAGACAATACCAGCTGAGAAGTGCAAGAAGTTATAGATGGCTACAAGAAACGTTTGGAGGCTGTCATCACTGCCAAAGGGTGTGCAACCAAATATTAAGGAGGGGTGCCTTTATTAATGCACATGACGTTTTTTTCTGTTTCTTCTTTAAAATGACAACATGCAAGCTGAAAAACAATGTTCTTCATTATATTACTTTGGACCTCCAATTAAAAAATCCTGCTAATATAAATTTGGTACATTTCCATTTATTTCTGAAGATATTGTACAGTTTATGCAAAAAATGAAGGGGAGCCAATAATGGTGATTAAAAATTTCACAAAGTCCACACCGTTGGAGATATAAACTGCTTGCTGATGGAGATTAAAATGATTAAGTGCAAAACTGTCCATGGCAGTTTATTCTAATCATCATCATAGGAAGGCTGCCTTCTTCAACCGCAGAGTGAAGTTCAAGGCTTCCAAGAGCAACTTTAGGCTGTCCCTCACTGTGATCATCAGACCGTCCATGTGGGGCCATCCTCAGCAGGAGTGTCTTGTATCCTGTATCTGATGTATTGGGATGTTGCATATGTAGCTCAACCGTAAGAGGCATGGGGAGGGGAGGGGAAGAGAGAGATGGGAGAAAAAGAAATACAGATGATTAGGTATGCTTTCCACCAATCTTTAAAAGAAAATGTACATTTTGTGCAGAGAGCAAGCAGGAACTCAAGACTAGCTAGGACATCTTAACTAAAAGGGAGAGCCAGAAGGTAACGCAGACATGAGGGAGCCCTGGGACATGAAGCGCCAGCCACTCCACCGTCTACAAACATGAGTGATCCTGTGAGAGTGGGGGCCGACAGCATTCAAACATCCCAGTTTACCAGAACCCTCTATGCTTTCTGGTCTGTGCCTTTACCTAAGAAAAGAGCTAGTGACAAAAGGCTTGACTAAACAAATAAGTATTCAGCCTAGACTTAAACACTGAGACTGTGTCTGAGTCCCGAACATTAATTGGTAGGCTTAGGTACTCCAAGTTCTTCTGATCTGTAAAGATGCACACCGGATGTTTGTCCCCCTCTAACCAGTGTTCATTCTTTTCCATAATGTAATGATAAAAATTAAACTTAAACTTAATTAAACCCCAAATTACTCTCACAAAATTAGCATATCATGAAAAGGTTCTCTAAACGAGCTATTAACCTAATCATCTGAATCAACAAATTAATTCTAAACACCTGCAAAAGATTCCTGAGGCTTTTAAAAACTCCCAGCCTGGTTCATTACTTTTTTAAGATTGTGGAGAAGGGCCGATTCCAGACCTTGGGGGACCTGCGGAAGCCTGGGGACCTGGGGACCCTTACTAAACACTTCCTGTAAATCATGGTATTCTCTAGGGACATGAACTTCTATATCTATATCAGGGCTTTCGACTTTTGTGGTCAGTACTGGACATGGCTTGGCCGGAACAGTGTTCAAAACAAAATTCAAATTCGGACCACTGAAGGATGTCTCATTCCTTCCAGGAGATGAGTGGGTCGTGATGAGCGAGCCAGTTCAAGCCTAAGATAACTGGTTGCTTGAGGGAATATATGAGGAGTAGTGATATCTCCTCTTCATGAAGAGGTCCGATTTTGAGCCTCAGGGGAAACGTCTGAAAGGCGATCTTTCCAGTGCCTATAGGCATGCAAACAAAATCAGAGGAGGTCTCTTGTAACACACCACTCACCGAGTGCACTGAGGTGTCATCCAAGGGTGAACAGGACATGTGGCTACAGCATGATCTTGTTCCATGCAGTAGAAGAAGAGTCGCAGCTTGGCTCGTCTGTTCTTCTCATTCATGTAGAGACGCAGGGGTCCCAGGAGCATGGGCATAACCTCCGCAGCCGGGATCTCTGCTGGAACACTCATGGACTGAGCTCGAAATACATTGTCTAAGATAATGGCTGTGGTGATCAATGTCTCCAGCAACATGTTCAGATCTCTGCAGGCTTTTGAGGGTCTGATAGTTGCCCATTCAACATAAAATACAAGTCACAGTGGAGGAGGCCTGCCATTGTAACATTCTGGGAGAGCGCCGGCTACGCGGGTTGTCAGTGTGGGCACGATATCCAAACGTCGCCGGTAACGCCCAGTAGCACGGATCTCCTCCAGTTTCTGTGTACCATGAAAGATAGCCTGCTGCAGCTCTTGTATCTGCTGACTCCATGGTGGCGGATCAACCTGTAAGGATCCCACACTATGCGGAGTGCAGATATATTTTATTTTGTGCAGCGCCCCCGTGCGCGATTTCCCTGTTCTCCCCCCTCTGGACTCTTAGTTTATCTGTTCCATGCCTGGTGTCCATTTTCTTCTGTTATGACTGTGGTGTATATTAAATGTTCCCTTTGTTTTGTTTTTGTAGTTCTGCATCTACGTCTCCTTCTTATTCACGGGTCCAGTCATGGCAGCAACTCGATGCATTTAGGCATGTAGACATGGTCAATACAACCTGCTGAAATTCAAACCAAGCAACAGAATGGGGAAGAAAGTTGTTTCACATTTAAGTGGCTTTGAGCACAGCATGGGTGTTGGCACTAGACAGGCTGGTTAGAATATTTCAAAAACTGCTGATCTACTGGGATTTTCACACACAAACATCACTAAGATTTACAGAGAATTCTCCAAAAATGAGAAAATATCCACTGAGTGGCAGTTCTCTGGATGAAAATGCTTTGTTGATGTTGGAGGTCAGAGGAGAATGGCCAGACTGGTTTGAGCTGACAGAAGGGCAACAGTAACTCAAATAACTACTTGTTACAACCATGATATGTAGAAGAGCATCTCTGAATGCACAATGCATCAATTCTTGTAGCAGATATTCTACAGTAGCAGAAGACCGCACCATTTGTCACTCCTGTCACTTAAGTACAGGCAAATGAGGCTACAATTAATTGGTCCACAGCTACATGCTACCTGAGTATTATTGTTGACCATGTCCACCCCTTTATGACCATAGTGTACCCATCTTCTGATGGCTATGTCCAGCAGGATAACACACTGTATCGCAAAGCTCAAATCATCTCAAACTGGTATCTTGAACATGGCGATGAGTTCACTTTACTCAAATGGCCTCTACAGTCACCAAATCTCAATCTGCACCTTTTAGATGTGCTGGAATGGGAAATTTGAATTATGGATGTACAGCTGACAAATCTGCAGCAACAACAAGATCCTATTTGTCCTGAGAATTGTTTCCAGTACCTTGTTGAATCTATTCCGCAAATAATTAATTATCCAGCAACATAAGGTTGCAGTGTTGGCGGGCAAATCCACTAATGCCTGCAATGCATTTTCTTCCAGCTCCAGGACCAGATGCATCGTCTTTCCGTCGGCCTCTACTGCAAAAGCCGGCAATGATGCACAGCTGGGCATGGTGAGGCTCCCATGCACCCTCACCTATGTCGCGCAGGAGTTGGATCTCTGCTGTTGCCTCCCTGTCATTCTTTCGCAATGGCATGGATTTCCTGCTCCACAATCATTTATTGGATCTCAGCTGCCAGAACACCTCACTTCTGACAACAGTGTTGCAGTGCTGGGGAGGCTTCATAAGAATTATCCATCACACACAGAGAGAGGGGAGTGGGTCACACACAGACACACATCTCACCTACAGTAGATACACATTTTCAGTCCTGCCTGCAATGGATGCTGGGAAAAAGGCTACAACTCCACCCAAACCATGCAAACCAGGCAACCCGCTCCCTAGTTCCAGTGTCAGACACCACAATATACATCCACACTCATGCACACAGCTCTGGGACTTTACTGAACAGATAGGTTAACTGGGACAGCTGTGGATCTAACATGGATAGTCTGCACTTGGTGAAAACACTCACTCATTATACAGTTGATAACCTCACTTGGGTTCTAAAGCTTTAATGAAGTAAACAATTGACCCTGATGCTTGTTCTGAAGACACTTTCAAAAGACTTAACTTTCTTGACACTATAATACACAATTGTGGAAAACTACTGACTCATAATCGCTCTCCAAAAGAGGATGGGTTCCTTTTTAAAGCTGGTTCCCTTCAAAGTTTCTTCCTTATGTCGGGTCTGTGTACTTTTGTGTTTATTCAGTTTTCTATTTTTAAATCTGAAATCAAGTTTGGGGAAAGGTCTTTGTTTAGGTTCTTATTCATAAGAATAAATACAGTAAACATTAAAGGATTTATTTTGTTTTCAGTAAGTATTACAATTATTCAATAAACATATTATAAAGATATTATAATATGTAAAAGATATTTTAATAAAAAATAGATTGTACAGATTTGTAATGCATGTTTCTTCTGTGCTTGTTCACACTTTAGAAGCAAGTTGTGTATTGAGATGGCACAACTATTATCCGGGCCCATATTCACAAATGTTGCACTAAATGTTTCTAACTAAAAGTTTACTAATAAATACTGCACACAAAGCTGATGAGATCAACTTTGACTACACTGATAAAAACTCCTGCTTGATATACTTACTATAACAAAAATTTAAGTAAAAAAAAACCTTAAGCAACTTTTTGCATTAATTATTACATAGCTCAAGCAAGACTGATGTTTGTATAAACTATTTCAGTTTTTGTACTAAAGAAATTTTGTACTAAAGAATTTTTTTCAAGCAAGCTCAACTTAATTTCACTCGTTATTTTTTGAGGGTGAGATCTACATACAGTTTACTTTTGATTGAAACCCTTACCCTTGGTGACCATGGTGATTCATTGATGATAGGCAGGCTTGTGCCACAACCTCAACCAGTTATAATTAAGCAAATAAACAGGCTAGTAGAACATACAGTGTTGTATGAAAGTTTTTGACCCCTTTGTAATTGTAATCTATATTTATGCATAAATTTGAACTAAAACTTTTCATGTCTTCACAAGTCCTAAAAGTAGATCAAGTCCTAAAAGAGAATCAAATCAAACAAACATTAGACTTGGTCATTTAAAAAAATAATCCAATATCACATATCTGTGAATGGCAAAAGTATGTGAACCTTTGTGTTTATTATCCATTGTGACCCCCTTGTCCAGCAATAACTTCAACAAAATGTTCCCATTAACTAAAATTGAAAGTTTCAAATTTCAAAATGTGTCTGTATGATACATATTTGTGTAGATCCATTTAGACCCTATAGACTCCATTAGTACAAACTATACAAACAATTAATTTGATAAACAAAATGCTCACTTGCAATAGGCTACTATTATCAGCCTATTGGCAAACATGTCTGTCAGCAATAAATATATTTAAAAAGTGCCATTAAAGTAGCTCCATAGTAATAAAGATGATTATGGGTATCAGCACTAAGCACAAAACTGGGCACAAGACCAACTGCTGCTGCTTGCACAGCTTAGAGTGGAGAGTGCAGGAGTTTATTTCTATTTAGTGCACAATAAGTGGGAGAAATCCAAATTCATATTTATAATATTTTATTAATGAGTACAAAATGTATTAAAAAGGAAATATACAGCACATTTAAGTCAAACTAGATCTAATTTAATTAGTCACGTTAGTACCCAAGGTTATTCAGTTGTTACAGAGGCATACACAGTATTTCCACATGTACATCTTCTTACCATATCATGTTTGTCTTCAGCGCATACATTATCTATTCTCTCAGCAAACAGCACGAGCCAGGGAGGAAAAGAATACACAATTACATGTGCAACAATTCTCTTCTATCTACTATCTTACAGATTAGTAAAACTGCAGATATGACATTCGACACAATGACAATAAGAAGCCCATCATAAAGAAATGACAGTATTAATAATGAACTGGATGATTAATTTAATAATGATAATTAAATAATTAATTAATAATAATAAATCTGAAATGCCAAGTGCACTGAAACACTTCTTAGTGTGTTATGGCACAAAGTCTCCATCCACTGGATGGAACAAATGGAGTGAGATTGGTGCTGTAAGTGCTTAAATGTTCTTAGTTACATTTCCATTAAAGAACTTTTAATCTGCCAAGTAAAAATACACCTTCAAATGTATGTGTTCTTGATATTTTCATTGATGCTGGTGTGTGAGATCATGCCACAGCTATGGTGTGTGACCCATTGAATGAGCAGATAATGACATGACAGTGCAGCCAGTGAGGAAAGACATGGCAATATGACATGGGTCCCTGAACTGCATCAGGAGAACAGGAGGTGGTTCACCATAATTGAAAACAGGATATAATTTTTTTTATGTTGCATGATGAAGCATTGTGTTATAATAATGAACTAATACACTCTTAATAGAAGAATGGGATCTGGTGTAAATCTGTGGCTCAGCTAAATCTCTTCCTAACACTATCACTAACATTCAAATTCTATGGTATCCATAGAATGAATGAAGGAAGGCACAAACTTGCATGTTTCAAAATGTATGCTACAGTCACATTGAACCTGCCTTAAAAATGAGACATATGACACAAGGAAACAGTTTTAGGGGTCTATGATAAACAAATTATTAGTTATTCAGAATTTGGCCATTAATTGATGATTTGTAAATATTTTGTAAATGTTTGACAAAGAATTACACACACAATGTTGATTTATAGCTCCTGTAATATAGTCTGTACACAATTAATTTGTTATTAATGAATGTGTTATAATTATTATTTAGTGTAATTTGTAATTCTAGCACTTAGCCAAATATAAATGTGAATGTTTTATGCATATAATATTGTGATAACATGCAATAAATTGAGATGCTTATTTAGTGATATATTATAAGCCTTTAGAAACATTTTACCACATAAGAGCAGCTTCCGTTAGGCATTGCAAAAAGATCAGGGAATGTTTTCACATAACAGCATGCCCCCAAGTGTAACATATCTTCTCATAACAGTTTCATAATAAGTGTAATCAATAATCAGTTGTTTAAATATTTAAATTCTGAATAACAAATGATTTGTTCATATATATTAACAATGTACTAATGCAAGCTATTATAAAGTATTACTGCTTAAGTTCAGCGGTCCCATGTAAATTATATAAATTCAACTAATGTTCACCATAGAGTGTTGTTTTTCTTTACAAACACAAGATTTCTTTTACACAATTACACATTTTTTATTTTTTATAAACTATGCACTACCTACACATACATTGTTTTCAAATATCCAGAAGAATTGAACTGTGGTTCCACGACTTGGAGAATCTGTGGGGTGGTTTTGCTTTGGAACTAGAGGGATTAGAAGGTGTGTAGCCTATACCATTTCCCACAATGTCACACACATCCTCTGGCCTTTTTCAACTACCTGTGCACACAGAGGTTTCCTTTGGGACTAGCAGAGGCTGTGGGTTTGTAACATGTCATGATGGCACACATGGCCAGACAATAACAGGTTGCACCTGGTAAAAGGTTTTTAATAATTCATTACTCCCAATCAATCTGACAACATTTGGTCTGATGGTTAGTGGACACAGCAGTCCCATCATTTACAGCAACAACAGACAGATCCTTCCTTACAGTAACAGGAAGGTCTATAATGTTGATTTGACCATTTAGGCAGCAAAACACACCCTGACCCAAAGCCTCTTTCTCTGCCCTGTCTCTGAAACACTTTTTTTGAGTTTTTGAGTTTTCAGTTTTTCAGTTTCAATTTTTTTCCCCACACAGGCCAATTTGTTTTAGAGAACACCTAATAGTTGAAAGGCTCCCTTGACCAACACTTTGTATGTATCAATGTTTTTGTCAGTGATACTGACACACCATCTTTGAATAAACTTAAATCTCAAATTAAGAAGATGCTGAATATAGAGACATGAATTGATTTTGATTTTCCAATTGAATTTGATTTTTCTATTTTTTAAATCTGCAACATTTGAGAGAGTGGGCTGATGCATACCATACCTGACAGTAGTACTAATATTTAACTTGCTATAGTGATATAGCAGGGGCCTTTCTTTCCTTTAAGCTACACAAAATGGAAATCTCATCTAGTTCTAAAGTAAACCACCCTGGTTGTCTGGTTTGAACAGAAATAGATCCTATGTAATGTCATTTCCTTTTTTTAGATCAGTGGGTATGTGGATGTTTTCACTTTGTTTGCTTTTTGCTTCCTGTCACATATTTATGAACAAGGCTATTAATAATTCAACATATTTTCTATTATGTACTCATTTATCATCTTTTTTTTATTGCACCAATATTTTATTTATAATAATTTAATATCACCATAAACATAAAATATTCCAATATTAAAGACATAGTAAAGCATTAATTTGGTTTTATTTAATATGAATTTGCTTAAAAAAATTTTGCTGTTTCAATTTCGCTTTTAACTAGCAATTTAGTTTGCTAGATTAGTAACATTTTTTATTTTTTAAATAGCAACAGAATTTGATTTAGAAATAAATCTAAAAGCTGTGTAGTTAGGATAACTCTACAGCTTAATAATGACAATAGTCTGACCTGTCAAAATGTTTGTCAACATTCAGTTAGACAACCTTACTCATGAAAAAAAAACAAAAAAACAATACCATACATGGATAATAAAATAATAAAAAAAAGAGTAAACAAAAGCTTTTTAAAGCATCAGATTTTACATTTTACAGCATGCATCTGACCCAGTCCTGTTGAGAGAGTTAATGTATAACCATTTTTTCTTTGACTGAAACAAATTCTGCAGGGGTTGAATTGATTGCACACTATGCGATGACAAGTTACATGAACATTTAAATTACACAAGCATGAAAAATAGTGCACAAATAAATCATTACTCAAAGATAGATCTTTCAAAAGAGTTTTCAATTTGCTGCAATAATTTGGGATTGTCTGGGATGTTTTACCCATAAACTGCAATGATGGCATTTCAATGTCAAAAACTATCAAGATGTAATCTAATTTGATTTTCAAACCCTATATGAAATACAGTCTGTATTTGCAGGCATTTCCAAGTAGTAAATCTTTGGTTTTCAAAATTACCATCAGTGCAAGGAATCAAAGAGCAATGAGGCATGATTATTCTCCATGTGTAATGAAATATTTGAATCTGAGTATTCAAAAGCAGCTTACATATGAGATCTCCAAAATAACTTTATTTAAGTCTTTAAATTGGTCCAATGAGTAAAACATACAGTTTAAATTAATACAAACTAATTATAGAGTTGACTTAAAAATACCTTCAGTTATTTGTTAAATGCTTTTCTATTTCATTTACACAACATTTTAATCTCCTCAGCTCTTGTGACAATGCGTGTGGCGTTTCCAACCCTAACCAAGTTTGAATCTGATGGTGATGAGAATGAGAATCAAAAGATCAGAGCAATCAAAACTGAGTGTTGACCACATTGTCCTTGTCTGGTGAGCTGCTGCTGATAAGGATGAAATTTGACAGCTTCTAGAATTGGTAACAATGATGCTCTCATCACTGTCAACATCATTTAAAGTCAAAATGTTTTGAAAATGTCAGTCAGTCAGTCATTTTCTGTACCGCTTATTCCCAGTTACGGGGTCACGGGGGAGCCGGTGCCCAGCCGGCAA
>JAOTRJ010011202.1:0-15293 GCA_028564905.1 Leptodoras praelongus
AGACTTGCTGTCTTGGTCACAGATGCGCCAGCAAGACGTGCACCAACAATTTGTCCTCTTTTGAACTCTGGTATGTCTCTCATAATGTTGTGTGCATTGCAAAATTTTGAGCAAAACTGTGCTCTTACCCTCTAATTGAACCTTCACACTCATGACAGGTGTTTCAGTTTCATTGTCTAACCCTTGTATATACAAATATTAAACTTTTATATTCATTAGGATTTTATGTATATAATTTACTTTGTGTATTGCTTGCTAAATTCAATTAAGGGTTAGGGTTAGGACAAGCTGCACATCATGATTGTTCTGATACTGAGTGATACTGTAATTTTTCTTGCAGTGAAGCCTTTGGCAAGTCTCCACAGTGGTATTTGAGAGATTTAGGCACATTATTTCATTTTGGATAGGATAACCAGCCATCAAATTGGCTTCTGTGAATGAAATATTGATATTAGTCTCAAATGGATCAATATCAAACTGTTCCATGACACAAGACAAATCAACAAACACACACTGAATGGATGGACACACTCATTTTTGTGTATCTGGACTGGTTTGGAGGACACTTGGAGACACCTAAGTGTACCTACTGGAAATTGCTGTGTAGCACCTGAATACATTTATAGATCTGCTCCAAATTTGTAGTTGGGTAGTCAAGGAGTTGCTGGATCAGGAAATGTAGAGCGGGACTGATATTTGATCCCCAGCATTGTACGTTGCATGTTTTAGTTTTTATGCATTTTTTCAAAATGCATAAAAAACTATGTCTGTAAGTAAAGCAACACTGCATGTAATGTATTTATTATTATTAGTAGTAGTTCTCATATTTTATCTTTTTAAAGTTTTAGAGGCAGTTGAGATTTTTAAATCCCATTTCTATAAAATAAAAAGGAAAAAATATTTATTTTTGTTTTGATACATAACTTTTTTAAAAATCATTTTAATGCATAATTTTCAGGGGTTCAAGCAGGAAAGCAAAAATGTCTTTGTTTTTGTTCTTATGCATTTTTCTGTATATAGTGTTTTCAAATGGAACCTAAATGAAGGAAACAAAAGCCTGGAGGTGAATGAATGTCTTCAAGTGATGTCTTCAGTGTAAGTCCTAAACTGGGTTATAGTACAGTAGAACAAATCATTTAAGAGTTTGAAATGTTTTTGAAAATCATTTCATATTAATGACTTGAAAGAAAGCAATTAAAATAAATCTGTAAATGAAATTTAGAAACAGGACTAGCCATTCTATTAAGAAATGGTAGAGCAATGCTAAATGCGCTGAACTGCTCTGATGAAAGAGAGCGAATGGTTGAATCCTGCTTAGTAAAATGCTTTTTGTTCTTATTGTAAAATAACTACATTGTACAAAGCTCTTTTATTATAATCAACCACTTACATGTATGCATACTTCTACTTGACACACACAGACACCATGACTTAATAGTATAACCATGCCTAGATAATACTAATAAAAAAACAGTTGTAGGCAAAGTACAAGCAATAAACCAAGTCAGAGGACAAAACAAATACATATGCATGGTAGGAGATGCAACAATCAGCCATAACATTAAAACCTCTAATAGGTGAAGCAAATAACATTGATTATCTCATTACAGTGGCATCTGTCAAGGGGTGGGATATATTAGACAGGATGTGAACAATCAGTTCCCAAAGTAATGATCTGAGCAATTTTAACAAGGGCCAAATTGTGATGTCTAGACAACTGAGCATCTTCAAAACAACAGGTCCCAGGGTGTTCCCAGTATGCTTTAGGCAATGCTCTGCTGGGAAACCTTGAGTCCTGGCATTCAGGTGACTATTACTTTTCCAGGTACCACCTATTTAAACACTGTTACAGACCAAGTACACTCCTTCATGGCAACAGTATTCATTAAAGGCAGTGGCCTCTTTCAGAAGGATAATACTTCCTGCCACACTGCAAACATAATTCAGGAATGGTTTGAGGAACATGGCATCCGAAATTCCCAGATATCAATGCAAGATATTTTCTGTGGGATGTACTGGACAAAAAAGTCTGACCCCTCCTCACAACATACAGGACCTAAAGGATCTGCTACTAACAGCTTGGTGCTAGATACAACAGCACACTTTTAGAGGTCTTGTGGAGCCCATGTCTTGATGAGTCACTTGATGAGTGGTAGTACAAAGATTACACAATATTAGGCAGATGGTTTTAAAGTTGTAGCTGTTTGATGTAGGCACAAAACAGCTCCAGTCTCCGTGCATCTCTCCCGAACATTTACATTACAAACATTGGCTAAACGTGCTTTAATAGCTACCAAGAAGGAGGGGTCATGTCCTCAGGAATGAAAAAAATTCATCCATTCTAGTGTTTAGCATGGTTTTGGCATTTTATAGAGTTTTATAGAGTTTTAAGAGTTTTAATATAACTAAATATAAATCATTTGTGTCATGGATGTGTTTGGTAAGTTTCATGTAAACCAAAATAATTATTTGCGACAGTTCCATGCCTTTGTCATCTTCTTTTCCTGATTAGTGCTTTGACCATTGCCTGCATCCTGCATTTGTCTTCAACCTCCCCAGGTTTGTCTTCAACCTCCCCATGTTTTCACACACTACCCCCACACTCCACTCTCTCCACTGGCTTCCAATAGCCACCCGCATCCAGTTCAAAACCCTGACCGTCGCCTACAAGGCAAAAGCTGGACCTGTACCCACATACCTCAAAGCACTTATCACCCATCACACTGCACCTCGCTCCCTTTGGTCCTCCAGCACTGCCCGACTGATTCCACCATCTACCAAGGGCAAACACTCCTCATGATTCTTCTCCAAATCTCTGTCCATCTTCAAACAACATCTTTAAAACCTTTCTTTTCCAAAGATTCCTAAACAAGGCCAAAAAAATCCAGACTGATTACTCTTAATAGACATCTGAGCTAGTATCAGAATATATTTGTTGATGGTAACCTTAAAGCACTTTTTGTAAGTCGCTCTGGATAAGGGCGTCTGCTAAATGCCTAAATGTAAATGTAAATGCATCCTGTGTAGCACATTGGTCTTTTCTACTTTATACCTGTTGCTGAGCGACTGACCATTAGCTTGACTCATATTTCTCAGTATTGCCTAACCCCTTTGGCTTGTCTGTTACACTGGTTTAAATATAACAACTCCAAAAAAACTCTATTTTGGCATAAGGGATGTGTTGGAGTCATGGAATAGTAGATAATGGGTTAATGTTTTTAAATAAAACAAATCAAAACCCTAATAATCTGTTTATATGTGCTATTCCACTGAATGAGAGAAAGAGAGAGAACCTTATTTAAGAGAGAATGATGCTTCTTGGAGCTGAAAGTGGAGCCATGAAAGTGTCCTGCTGTTTGTATTGACTTTACCTAGAGATTTTTGTTTTTGGCAGAAGCTATAATGTCTCATCTTACACAAGCGTTTCTCAAAAAAGCTAAATACAAAAATTCTTCCAAAAATGATTGTCTGTCTCTGTATTTGGGACTGAGTATTACTTGTATTACAAATAATGTGTGTGCTATACTTTCCGTCACACAGAATGAATAAAACTGTGCTGATATTGTCCTAGTTTATCAGGTATAAATTACACATGCATTGTGTACATCCATTTCTAGGTCTGTTCTTTCTCGCTCTCCCCAGCATCATTTCCATCCCTGTGGATTCTGAAGTTGTGCATAAGAAAGCTCTGAATAGTCTGAAGTATGAAAAGAAATAAGAAACATACTGTATATAGAGAAGATACGATAATGATGTCAATGTGAATGTACATTTTGCTTTCTTCATGACTGGTGCTCTTTTGATGGCATGATCTTTTTGCCCTTTTTATGATTATTCAAAGAACAGCAGCAGGTGCAAATACATAATCAGTGACATTTTCTTTTACTGACATTTCAAATTTGAATTGTACCATATTATACCTGATCCGTCTTATTAAGACTATCTGTAGAAATAAAGTCATAATGTCACAAGATTTTTGAAAAAAGGGGAGGTAAAGGGAAGTAAGGGAAAACTGTATTTGTATATGAACTACTAAATAATGCTGGGTAATTCTTCATTTTAAATGAATCACAACGAAATTTAATTTTAGCAGTTTCTTCAAACTGGATAGTTAATTCATTGGACTGATGCGACAGTTTTCTATTGTATTTGATTTGCTCCTCTTTGATAATAGGAAACTTTGATGTATTGTGATGTTGCTTTTGCGTAGCTGTTGCATAGTTTTATCATACTATTCAGTCCTTGTATACAATGTAATGAAAACCTTGCCTTGTGTTATGACACAAGGCAGATTGTTAAATATGTCTTTTAAAAGCTTTTAAAAGTACATAAGATGTACTTATCTCTACATTTGCATCTACCATTTGTATTCAAATGTAAGTTCATTGCTCTGTCCCATTCATGTATAGTATTTTCAATATATTCATTCATTCATTAATTTTCTTGACAGCTTATTCCTTTTCAGGGTCATGGGAGAGCCGGTGCCTAGCCGGCAGCATAGGGCGCAAGGCAGGAACAACCATAGACAGGGCGCCAATCCATCGTAGGGCACACACACGTAGACACGCACACACTAGGGCCACTTTAGAGATGCCAATCAACCTAACTTCCATGTCTTTGGACTGTGGGAGGAAACCGGAGTACCCGGAGTACTCACTGCTGTGAGGCGACGGTGCTACCCACCAAGCCACCGTGTCGCCCATTCTCCATATATTTGAGGCATATTTAAAACCTATCCCGCTGTTGATTCTTCCAAAATCATGGAATATTCAAGTTTGGCAGATTTACTGTATGTCACATTTACTGTATGTTACAGTTTAAACTGTGAAGCATGCAGTGTTGAAACTATTCCTGTAAGTAAAGCAATAATGCATGTAATGTATTTATTATTATTATTATTATTAATAATAATAATAATAATAATAATAGTTGTACGTTTTATTTAATTAAATGTAATTAAATTGAATTTTATTATCTTTTTATTTTTTACAAGTCTTTGTAAAGTTTTAGAAGCCAGGTATTGGTGAGAAGTTTAGAAAACAGTTGAGATTTTTAAATTCCATTTCTGAAAAATAAAAAAAAAATAATGTTTGTTTTGATACATAACTTTTTAAAATCATTTTTAATGCATAATTTTTAGGGGTCCAAGCACCAAAGGTAAAATGTCTGCACTGGACCATCAGATTATTCTAACCAATAAAATCAAACAATAATATAAATTTACAGGTGTATGAAACTGCATTATTGTGGTGCAATACAGCCAGTACTATAGAATAGCCAAAGACTTTCTATATGGCCAATTATGTTTTATCAATGACAAACACAGCAGGCTTAATAAAAAAATCATCTTCTGGAAATTGACTGATGTGCCTATTTTGTCTGTTGAGTATTTGAGCCATGAACATGTCCAGAATATGCACCTCTGTATAGTTTCTAAGAGCAAATAAGTAACATGGGTTGTCTTTCTGTGGGGGAATGACCAACTGAGAAAGGTACACAGTAACAAAATCTGATCTATAAACTTGAGCCTAATGTCATACATTTAAAAGTCTCAACTTAACATCATCAAACAGAAGTTCAAATTTTCTATGTGACAGATTTCAAATAAAACTGCATGTAATTGTGTATTAGTAAATTAGTAAATTTAGTAAAAATTAGTAAATACTATCATGCCATGAATACCTGCTAAAATATACAATATAAATACATATATCCCTATATACCCTCTCATGCTGTAGAATAGTGCAATGGAGTGCAATGTGAAAACATTCACATGCAAACAGCCAAAATGATATTCTTAGGTTAACACTCACTAATAACATAGAGTGCTATAGGCTATGTTATGTTATGGCAATTTAGCTGGAAATAGCAAACTGCTTTTGACGCTTTTTGGCAGGAAAAAGGCCAATTCAAGCCCTCTTATGGAAAATCATTCAGCCTTAAGTGACAGCTGCAGTTGAGTTTATATTCATTTGCAGATTTGGGACAGTAGTTCTCCAGTTGGCTAAGATTTCATCATTTATTCTCTGTATTTTGTTTTCACTATTACTTATTTAAACAATAGAGACTGTGGCAGCCTCCCTGGACTTGTTTCTTTTCCCAAAAATGTGCTCCAACAACAGTTTTGTAATGCACATTTCAGTTGCTCAGCTCCATGTCACATAGCTTTTTGCAGCCCCTGCCACCATTATAAATAATATAGTATAAATATATTTTAAAAAAAAGGTCCTTCTGACCATTGTTCTCAAAATATTGTGAATATTTCTCAGTCTGTATTGGACTGTATAAGGTAGTCAATCAGTCAGTGTACCTCAAAAGTCACCGATTTTATTAATCATTTTATTATCCCTGAAAATAAGAAGCCTGATACAGTAATAACCGGAAAATAACTACTATAATATAACACTCACCACCCACTTTATTGAAGATGTATGCACCTTCCTACAATTATTCAATCAGCCAGTAAAGCAGTGCAATGCATATAATCATGCAGATACAGGTCAAACGCTTCAGTTAATTTGCGCAACAAACATCAGTATGGAAAAAAATAAAAAAACCTATTTGGCAGTGGAATGGTTGTTGGTGTCAGGTGTGAGTATTTCAGAAAATGTTGAACTTCTGGTAGAGCAAAATGGTGCAAAACACAAAAAAAAAATGTGGAAATGCCTTGCTGATGAAGCAGGTCCAAGGAAAATGGTGAGACAGATTGCAGCTGACAGGAAGGCTATGGCAACTCAAATAACCATTTTTTTATATTCAAGGTGAACAGATAAGCATTTCAAAACACACAACAGGTTGGGCAGCTAAGCTTCAATAAAAGAATATCATATCTGGTTCCTTTCCTGCCAGCCAAGAACAGGAATCTGAGACTATCTACACAAACTCATTAAAAATTGAAAGTAGAAGAATGGAAAAAGACCATGCTGTCACAGCAAGAAGGGCCAAGGTTCTTTTCCTGTGGAGTTTTCACCCCATGTTTGTGTGGGTTTCCTGCAGGTTTTCCAGTTTACTCCTACAGTCCAAAAAATGTAGTCAGGTGAACTGGATGTACTAAATTGCCTCTATGTGTGAATGTGTGTGAGTAAATGTGTGTGTCTCTCCTATGATGAATTGGTGACTTGTCTAGGATGACTCTCTGGATTCTGTCCAGTGAATGCTGGAACAGGCTTAAGCGGCTTAGAAAATTAATGAATAAATGTACAGTGTCAGGATAGCGTCAAATGAACACTAGCTGCATGTTGGGAAATATATATTTTTTAGTATTTTTCCAGTTTCACTAAAATATTTATAAGTGTAATTTTTCCCCATTGACATCAGGGATGATTACGTGACCCAATTATTTAATACCTCATACTTTGAGAAAGAAAAAAAACAGTGCAGTGTAAAAGGCAAAGCAGCAAGGGTCTGTCTCTTTTGTGAAATGGAAAGGGACCAGATTAGGTTATCCTGGGAATTCCCAGCGAGGGCAGCTGCTTCACTGAAAACATTCAATTTACGCAACACTGGAATCACAGAGGTTGCAATAAGGTAGGTATTAAAGTGCTAGTGGATATTGAATGTGAGGGCCTAGGTGTCTCAGAAGGCTTAGTAAAGAGGAGAGGGTAGGGGAGGAGGAAAGCAGGATAGAGAAAATTATGAAGAGGAAGCAGGAAGCATTGTGTCAGAGACAAGACATTGTTATTAGAAAGCGAGAAAGGGAAATGAAAAGGGAAAATAACAGAGCAGTTTAATGGGAGGAAGAAGCTAATGTAATGTAGACAGGGAGTGCTCAATTAGCACTCCTCAGGGATTTGACCAGATCCCAGTAATATGTTATGTGTGTATGTGTGTGTAAAATTCAATATCAGTGGTGAGGGTTTTCATTATTATTATTCACTTCAAGATAAGGACAGATAGTTTAAAGATGGTAATAAGCAAAATAATAAACAGAAACTACCCAAAAGATAGGGGTGTTAATCTGTGAAACAATAAAATATAAAGGTGGCAATACTAACTATAGGTGTTTTCAAATCAGTATTTATTCTATTTAATGCATTCTATGTCTAATTAATGCATAACATTCTTCTATGTTATAAACAAGTAGAGTTTAGTAGAATTACTACAAAAACCATCAACATGAATGTCTGAGAAATGTTCCAGCCAAACACACAGACCTGTTTTTATATTTTAAGAACTCTTTATATAATCATTGGTCTTTATCTTTGTGATTAAGGCAAAATGACTGATCATCATGGTATGAACATCAGTAAAATCCAGCTTCATCAAACAACTAACATTAGTCTGACTGGAAACCATTATTGGAAAGAAGGTAGCATCAAAACCGAAGCTCATCGTGAACTGTTCTGCCCATCCTCTCCATGGTGCTTTTTCTAGGAGCACATTAACCATCAGCTCATACACCATAGTGTTCAAGGAAGTCCTATTGGGATCATTTCTACCATCTGCCATCTGGCTCCAGAATATCACCTCCCAGTGTGTCCACCACTAAATTCATTATCTGGTGTCTAAGTCACAAGATAAAACCTGTGCATTAGTCAAGAAAGACTAGTTAATAATTTTTACTTGCTACCTTTACTCGCTTTGTGTAGCCTTCATGTAATAATTATTCTTCACTTGCTTTGCTAGAATGATATCCGAGTTAAAGGTAGACGCTAGATTACAAGTACACTTATAATTCCTGTGGAAATGGGGCAGTATAGGGGTCAGTGGTTAAGAAGTTGGACTACTGACCCAAAGGTTGTGAGTTTAAGTCCCACCACCATCAAGTGGTCACTGCTGGGCCCCTGAGCAAAGCCCTTACCCCTCAACTGCTCAGTTGTGTAAATAAGATAAAGTGTAAGATGCTCTGGATAAGGGTGTCTGCCAAATGCTGTAAATGTAAATGTAAAGCAGATTCTTGAGATGAAGAAAGCATCAGTTTGGCTATTGTGTATCTTGAATGTATATCTTTCTGTTCAGTAACCCCAAGTCTTAACCACTGATGCTTTGCCCCACAAAAACCCCTTTTTCTATCACAAGACTTCTGTTCAACATCATCTGTCATCCAGGATGGATTACAGAATGGGGCTACCACGCATAGGCTCAGGAGTGAAAGGAGTCAAAGAAAAGAAACCATCATTACACCTTCATGCAAGTGTTTAACACTTTAGTGTTTGATAGGTCTTTGGGGGCTGAATCACAATTAGAAGCTTTAAGGAGACTGTCAGGGCTGCCCATATATATATATATATAGTCATAAAAGCGAGTTTTATTTTATTATATCTTGCATGGAACAACACTATAGAAATGAAACTTGGATATAATTCAGAGTAGTCAGTGTAGAACTTGTATAGCAATATAGATTTACTGTCTTCTGAAAACAACTCAACACAGCCATTAATGTCCAAATAACTGGCAAAATTGTGCCCATAGTGTCAATATTTGATGCGTCCACCATTATTATCTAGCACTACCCTAAGCCTCTTGGGCATGGAATTCACCAGAGCTGCACAGGTTGCTACTGGAATCCTCTTCCACTCCTCCATTATGACATCATGAAGCTGCTTGATGTTAGACACCTTGCGCTCCTCCACGTTCTGCTTGAGGATGCCCCACAGGTGCTCAATTGGGTTGAGACATACTTGGCCAAACCATCACCTTCAGATTCCTCAGCAAAGCACTTGTCATCTTGTAGGAGTCTTTGGGGTTGGTTTCTTGTTGGGGTCAGTAAACTGCCATGCGGCCCAGTTTCCGAAGGGAGGGGATCATGCTCTGCTTGGAATTCATGTTTCCCTCAATGGTTCCCCAGACCATGGTGCCACCACCATGCATGACTGTAAGCAAGACACAGTTATCTTGGTACTCCTCACCAGGGTGCTACCACACATGCTGGCCACCATCTGAGCCAAACAAGTTTATCTTGGTGTTGTCAGACCACCGGACATGCTCTTGGACTGCTTGTCTTTAGCAAACTGTTTGCTGGCTTTCTTGTGCATCAGCTTCAGAAGAGGCTTCCTTCTGGGCTGACGGCCATCCAGCCCGAGTTGATGCAGTGTGTGGCATGTGGTCTGAGCACTGACAGGCTGACCTCCCACTTCTTCAACCTCTGCAGCAATCAAGTGTCTCTTTTTTGAAGACAACCTCTGGATATGATGCTGGACACATGGATTCAACTTCTTTGGTCAACCCTGGTGAGGCCTGTTCTGAGTGGAACCCATCCTGGAAAACTGCTGTATGACCTTGACCACCGTGCTGTACCTCATTTCAGGGGGTTAGCAATCTTCTTATAGCCTAGGCCATCTTTTTGGAGAGCAACAATTCTATTTCTCACATCCTCAGAGAGTTCTTGGACACAAGGTGCCTAGTGGCCAGTATATTCACACCTGGAACCTTGTAATTCTATTGAGTCACGTGACACCAGATAGGGACAATGACACAATTTGGACATGTTCACTGTGAGGTGTACTCACTTCTGTTGCCAGCTATTTGGACATTAATGGCTGTGTGTTGAGTTATTTTCAAAAGACAGTACATTTATACTGCTGTAGAAGCTGTACACTGACTAATCTAAGTTATATCCAAGTTTCATTTCTATAGTGTTGTCCCATGAAAAGATATAATAAAATATTTGCAGAAATATGAGGGGTATACTTACCTTTGTGAGTAACTGTATATAGATATACCTGCTTTGTGCTCTTGTAACTTGTTGTGCTGATTGATAGTGCCAGACCTAAACTATAACAAATAACATTCTTTACATGAACATACATTTATAGCTTTTAATATTTTTAGGGCTTCATCACATCCTGCAAAATTCATGCCCCATGTAATTGCTGATGTAATATTGTTAAGCCTAATATAATTATACTATATCCCTATTAAGGTGTGAATCAGAAAAATGATCTTCACGTTCATATATGTATGCTCTAATAATTTTTTTGTTAAGCTTACATCAGTAACCTTTACTAACATGAATACATGTCCATCCATAAAACAAACAAACAAAAAAAACATTCACTCGATTGAGGATGAGAAGAGTGTCATTGGGGAGGATACCGATCCTGATGTGGAAGGTGGTGAAAATACTGTAGCTTTTATGAAGGTGGCCATTTAGCATGGAGGAGCAACTATTACTGATTCCTGAAAGAGGGTGGTCCAAGGTGAAGCTTGGACCAATGGGAAGGGGCAGGGTTTCATATTTGTACTCAACAATTTGCAAAGAGTTCACAGAACATATAGGAGACAACACCAAATAGTCAAGTGCAAAGGAATGGTAAATATTTTTCTCTAATTATTGACTCGATCTCTGATCTAGCCATGGTAGATTGTAATTAAAATGATGACCTATCACTTAAAAAAGCAACTGCATGTATGCCCAATCCCCTTCTGTAGATGCTGCTGATGATAAGTACTGTGACTCCAAGTTTATCGACATCTGCACACTAGGAATGAGAATGCAAAAAGGAAGATTATTGAGGGTGACATTACTTTCTGATTGGTTGAATGAGTGTCTTGATCTTCCATCATCACCTGGAAGAAACCCCTGGCTGCAGCATGATGATTTGCAGTATTTGAACCTATTAGTAGTCAGATAGGTGAAAGCTTATCTGCTTGTGATGTCTCAGTGGTGCAAGATTAAATTTGGCAAACAGCTGCAGACAGTCATTTAATAATTAGCAATATGTCATGCAAATACAATTGACAGCAAGTGCATCTGAAAAAAAATCTATCCATTGATTCATTATGTCCCTTGTACTGCTCATTCTTTACACCAGGTCAGAGTCAGAAGTAACAGAAACTGTAGAAAGGTAGCTGGCAACTATTTTGACTAGTTGCAGTCCATATACATATTCATCTCCATGTATTGCTAAGGTGAAATAGTTGGATATTCCAATTTTTTCTCTCTGCACTGCATGCTGGAGCATTTTGCAGACTCCAAGAAGCACTGCAGCAGAATTACCAAAAGATAGTAGAGCTGATTACATCTTTGTCCACATATGACAAATGGAAATAGATATAGCTTTGGTTTTGGGATGCTGTTTTATAAAATCTTCAAGCAACTCTCGCTATCTTACAGTGAAGAGATATAAAATTCGATATAACAGTTCATCTCATTTGTCATAGTGTTTACAGATGTGCAGACATCTGCAGATACCTGTCAGAGAAAGATGGGCAAGGCATTTGCTGATGAAATGGGAGACAAGGCTTGATGGAAGCTAGCTGCCACTGTTGGGCCTACCACCAAGCTGCCACTGTTGGGCCCCTGAGCAAGGCCCTTAACCCTCAACTACTCAGTTGTATAAATGAGATTAATGTAAGTCACTCTGTATAAGGGTGTCTGCTAAATGCCATACATGTAAATGGAAGATACAACTTTCAAGTACACATGTTCATGATCACTCAGTACCTTGAACATTGCCTGAAGGCCTACAGGCATCAGTGCACATTGTTCACTGTGTTTTTCTGTGCAGAATCTAAATCCTATCCGTGAGAAGACATTGGTTCTTGTATTTGCATATCCATCTGACACAGTTTATCCAATGAATTCATTCACCTTAGATCATTTATAAAGAATGAACATGATAAAGTTTAAGCACAAAGTCTCAGAACAGCTTTTCTTATTATGGCCTGCACTCTGTGTAGCACCCATTTTTGTTGCATTATGGTTTTCTTTGACTTTGGCTGTCAGTAATAGCAAAGAGGTGCTCTCTTTCTCACTTCTGTCCAGAATTGTATGTACCCAGGGGCTCATTTTCTCATAATCGATTGTTAACTGTCACCTGTAGTACTAAGCCCACTAACTCTTCTGCTTCTGGATTTCCCAGATTTAACTATATTTTTCTTCGCATTGGTCCACTTTGCCTGTTTTCTGATGACCTGACATTCTGCCTATTCGTTGCATTCAAATATTTTGTAAACCTTCAGTGGGCAGACTATCCATGAATTATTGCCATCTATTTAATATATTTCATATATTTCTAGCTTGTCTTGTATCACAGAACTGCAATGCCACAGTTTGACACTCTGTCTCACAAAGCTTCAATTAACTCATTTCACCCCTGTAAGTCCAGCAGCAGCTCGACATGTTCCACATCTACAGCTATTGAGTCATCTGTATACATTACATGGTCTGACACCTTTCAAGTACACTGGGGCACAATGCCAATTTGCATAAAAAATGCCATTGCAAATGACCAGAGCTCTTCCTGTGCTGACTTCTGTCACATGATTAGAGCTCTTGCTGATGAACTGCAAAAAAAACTTGAAGCCAACATTTCTAGACCACGGTGCCTGACAGTAGCCCGCAAAATAGTGAGACAATACAAGATTTCCTGACATGCTTGGTGACAGGGTGGAGGAAGATATTCCTATTTTTTTATTACAGCTTAAAGTATAAAACATCTAGACAGAAACTAGAACTATTAGAAAGAGAGGCCCAGCCTACATGTACACCTAGATAGCAAAACAGAATTGAAGTTTCAAAGGATAAGGAGATTATAACCTCCACGGCTAGGACTGGTGGTTATGTAATGTTTGGTGATATCCTATACTGACTTCACCAATCCACATGAAACTTGGTCTGGTTGTAGCCCCACATGTTTGATATGGAATATAAGGTTTGCATCTGAAAGTATGCATTGACCTTCATGCTACCACCCTCTGAAGCTCGTAAACTGGTTTGCCAAAAATGATGAGCTACTATGTCAATTTGTACTAGGAAGAAACTAGGAAGTTCATTATACGAGTTCATTGCAATTAATTTGTGGAGAAGCACAACCACATTTCTATATCTCAAGCAATGCAGAAGCAACAATTTTGACATTTGTATGCTTGTGTCACTTTTTTTGTTCTGTCTCTGATATGTGATATGCATTTATTTTAAACAGCATGTGGTATGTGGTATGCCTAGTTTATTACTGTTTTCCATGTTAGATGATAAATGTGATGCCAGTGCTTCTTTTGAAAAATTAAGAACGAGTCCATACCTCTTTATTGAAAATTAATTTACAATTTGACAACAATTTGACAATCATGAGCTACCTCCTAACAAAAAAACATCCTCAGGCTTATAGAGCTATCTGTTTAAGCATGTGGCATACATGTAATTGATTTCTTTATGGGTAAACCAACAAATGATCCAACAGCGAAGAAGCAACACCCTATGCCTTGCAGATTATTCTTGCACACTTCAATAAAAAGATGGATGAATGTATCCTTAAAACAGACATCAGCTTGTTTCAAATGAAAAAAATGAGCATATACGCATTTTCAAATGACACCATTTAGGATTTATTATACTTTCAGCTCAAACTCTGACTAATCATCAGTAGATGATAAGCATTGAAGATGTAGTGTCTGGCCTTTAGTGTTCCTTTAGAAATACACAGAGGGTCCGATAGGCTCTGTGGGGTAGATGGAGAAGGGGTCTTGTGCTTTTCTGAGTCTGGGGGCCTCTCAAATGTAAGCCACATATGGTTTTGATTTCGAACAAAGGAATCTATTCGTTGAGGGGTTTTTGAGTCCTTTCCTCTGCCTATAAGTAACCCAATGCAGCCCCTTATTTTTCAGAACGCAATTTTGGCTTCTATGTACTCTCCAGGTGCTCCCGGGGCTTGTAAAGGATACTTGATTCTGTTATTATTTGAAATTTGTATTAATAAATTCCTTTTCAAAGAAGAAGACGGTGTCAGCAGAGATTCTTTACCTCAACTTCTTTGCATCATCACTGACAAGAGATACCACAAAATAGTATGTAAAGTGATAGATGCAAATGATAACAAACAGTCCAGTGTGTAGTCTGTAGTGCTAACGGTGTAGTCTGGAGTTCAGAAAAGTGGCTGAAGTGGGGAAGAAACTGTTCCTGAGCTGACCCAATGCTCATGTATATCCTCCCAGATTGCAGGAGGTTATACAGTGTGTGGCTGTGGTGGGAGGGGTCCCTGATGATGCTACATACTCTGCACACACAGCACTTGTGGTGAAGGTCTCTGACAGACAGTAGTTGTGTACCAGTGATACCCCGAGCAGTCTCCACTACCCTGTGTAGGGCCTTTCTGTCGGCCACAGTAGCACTGCTGTACAAGACTGTTGCTCAGTACGATCTCGATGGTGCAGCAGTAAAAGTTAGTGAAAATAGTCAAAAGTAATAACTTGAAGCATCACGAAACATGATGTGACCTGCCTGTACTTTTAGGCAGAAAAATACTTGGAAGGATTTTTAAGCATGACAATTTTTAATCAATGTTTTCTAGTGTTTGCTCCACTTAGACTGTACGTGTGTGTGTGTGCACATGTTTGGGTGGGGGGATTGTGGG
>JAOTRJ010017949.1:0-14953 GCA_028564905.1 Leptodoras praelongus
AGTGGTGCAAAATGCAAATTCTTCCAATTTTTTAGCTGGTCTTAAGATTTCGATCAGGAGTGTATATATATATATATGAAAGGAAGGCATGTGGCTATTTAGGCATAAGATCATTGGCCAAACATCCTTGAATATGTATATATTTACTATATTTTAAACAAACATCCTCACATTAGAATTGTTCACAGTCATAATGCAGTATCATGACACTTTTGTATCATTAGTTGTTCTTTTCATTTTTTTAATACACTGAATACACACATTTTGGAATGAGAATGAAAGCAAACTTAATAGTTCCATCCAAACTCTCCCCTCTTCCTTTTTTCTTTCACCTTTCTGCTCTGACTGCACTGTCTCAGCCACCTGATTTATAAGATCATGATTCATTTGTCTTTCATGAAGTCAGGAGAATCATCTTACTGATATTTTGTATGTTTTACAATATCTCCTTAATTACATGTACATTTCAATGCTAAAAAAATCATTCTAAAGTCAGGCCTTCTTTTTTTCATTGCCATCTCTTATAAACTAACAAACCAGTGTGTTAGGCAGGCACACGGGTATGTCTTTAAATGTAGAAACTTTGCTCAACAGTTGATGAAACATGTTAAGGAGAAGTCTGCTAGAACTACAAAACTAGCATGTTAACTATTTGTTGCTAACAAACTAACTATAGAACCTGTCTTTTGGGGGGACTGGCTATGGGTTGCCCTAGCTAACTGCCTATGGCTAGCCCTAACCAGCAATATGTGACATTATTACAGATGATAGCACATACAGTCTTTAACCATCTCTCTTACAACTCTTGCTCCATGGCCAGGAGGCCAGTGTCCTCTCTCCTGTGCCGGCGAGAGCTGAATGTTTATACTGCGTGTGCTGTGCAAAAATACATAAGTATGTATGTGTTAAGCACATGTGCAACTACACTTGTTTAGTACACTGATTTTTCTAAAACACTGGGCTCACATTTCTCAGCATCTTTTTCATATCAATCATCATTTAATACTTAGTGAAGCCTTCCATAGAGAGAATAACAGCCCAAAGCTTTTCCTATAATATTTAACAAAACTAAAAAGCACTAGAGCACAGCTCAAAGATTTTGAACACAGCACAAAAAACGAGATTTCAATTTCATATTATTCAGGTTTGTAAATGTAGTCTTTCCACTTTCATTTAGACAACAGGTTTTTAGTAGTGTGTCAATCTGGAGGTTGAAATGGTCAGAACTATTTCTGTGTTGATTTACATGTAGGTTATTCCATGTCATTATCTTGTTACATATTTACATTATTATACTTGTACATTATTAATGGAATTTATGATGCCAAAAGAGCCAAATGCAAAACAGCACATCCCAAAAGAGTTGGGACAGGGCTGTGTTTACCATTGTGTAGCACACCTACTTCTTTGAACAACAGTCTGTAAACATCTGGGAACTGAGGAGACCAGTTGCTGGAGTTTGGGAGAAGAACGTTGTCCCATTCTTGTCTGATGTAGGATTCTAGCTGCTTTTCATATCATGATGCACCAGATGTTATACTGGTGAAAGGTCTGGACAGCAGACAGACCAGTTCAGCACCTGACCTCTTCTACTGCACTGTCATGCTGTTGTTATGGATGCAGTGTATGGTTTAGGGTTGTCTTGCTGAAATATGCAAGGCCTTCCCTGAAAGAGACGTGTTCTAAAACCTCTATTTACTAATCAGCATTGATAATGCCTTTCCAGATGTTTAAGCTGCCCTCTCCATAGGCACTAATGCAACCCCATACCATACGAGATGCAGGCTTCTGAACTGTGTGCACTGTGTGCATGACACTGTGTTCATGTTTTCCACAAAGAATTTAAAATGTTGATTCATCTGACCACAGAACAGTTTTCCATTTTGCCTTAGTCCATTTTAAATGAGCTTTGTCCCAGAGAAGACGACAGTGTTATTGGAGCATGTTGATGTTTGGCTTCTTCTTTGCATGATATAGCTTTAACTTACGTTTGTGAACTGTGTTCACAGACAGTGATTTCTGGAAGTGTTCCTGAACCCATACAATTATTTCCTGTACAGAATCAGGCCTGTTTTTGATGCAGAGCCGCCAGAGGGCCCAAAAAACACTAGCATCCAATGTTGACCTTTGGCTTTGCACAGAGATTTCTCCAGATTCTCTGAATCTTTTGATGATATTATGTACTGTAGATTGTGGGATATTTAAAGTCTTCACACTTTTATGTTGAGGAACATTTTTCTGAAATTGTTCCATAATTTTCATACACAGTTTTGTACAGATTGATGAACCTCTGCACATCTTTCCTTCTGAGAGATTCTGCCTCTCTGAAATGCTCTTTTTATAGCCAGTCATGTTACTGACCTGTTGCCATTTAACCTACTTAGCTGCAAAATGCTCCCATGGCTGTTTTGTTTCTTAGTACCACTTACCTTTCCAGCCTTTTGTTGCCCCATCCCAACTCTTTTGAAATGTGTTGCTGCCATCTAGTTCAAAATGAGCTAATATTTTTCATGAAATGGTAGAATTTCTCACTTTCAACATCTGATATGTGTTCTGTGTTCTATTGTGAATAAAATGAGGGTTAATGAGATTTGCAAATCATTCCATTCTGTTTTATTTACATTTTACACAATGTCCCAACTGTTTTGGAATTGGGGTTATATTATATTATATTATATTATATTATATTATATTATATTATATTATATTATATTATAATGTGTAAGGAAATACAGTATGTATGTATGTACATATTTGGGCTCTTTATTATGCTAACCCTAACCTCAATAATGAAAAGGCAACTTTTTGGCTCTTTTATTTTTTATTTTTGTTAAAAACTAAAATATGCTTATACATACACCCACTTTGATTATTAATTCAGTGGTGCTGAAAATTCTTGCCACACCAAAGGCTCCTCCTGTTAATGATGATGACTGACTACAACTGACAGCTACAACTGTGCCCATTTAAAAATGGGTTTGTTTGACAGCACTCAGTGGATTGAACAACAAACAGTACAATGAGAAATTCCAAGGAGCTCAGTGCAGATCTGAGCAAGATGATTGTAGCTTTACAGTCAGGAATGTCTCTTGGAGCCATTTGTAAACAACTGCAGATTACAAAATCACCAGTTTAAACAATTGAGTGTAAGTACAAGTTATTGGGAGGTGTTACGTGCAAAGGCACATATTGTTATTAAGTTATTGTTTGTGCTAATTACTACTAGTGAACATTTTGTGAAGGCTGTATAGATCTATTGGCTGTTGCGTTCACCCTGTTCTGTCACGTCTAATGAGGTCCACCGAGGGGAGGAGCTTCGAGCTTCCGGGCATCGTGGCGCGGGAGAGAATCCGGAAGTAAAACAGTCTTTAAAAGCGAATGGAAAGGATTCAAACAGGGGGAGATTTTTTTTGTTATATGTTGTTATATTGCTCCCCTCTATCTCTGTTCACTGGTCTGGTTTAATCCATGTTTAATCCAAAGAAATGAAAAGGTTTCATTCAGAGTTGAAGATATGTCCTCCAGGTGAGCTGGTACAGATTGGTGGGCCTAGCACTTCTGTTGTGGGTAATGGTGAAGAGGAAGCTGGACTTCGGTTCCCCACGGTTAAGGCCACATTACCCAAGTTTGAACCATTGTCTCCTCAAACATCTGGGTCCAGAGATACTGCCCATATGAAAAAGTGTGTGGCACATTTAGAGATGGAAAGGACAGAGCGAGCTGAACAGAGACAGGCGGAATATGATCTGAGACTTGCAATTTGTTGCATAGAGCTGGACGTCGAGAAGGAAATTCGGTTACGGGAATTGAAGGTAAAGGCAAAGGAGTTTGCCTTACATCCTGGTCCTGGTCTGAGTTTCCCCCCAGCCCTTACCGCCAGTCCTAGTCCTCTAGCTCCCCCTTCAGCTTCAGTCAGTCCGGAGGAGATTTGAGGTTCAGGTGTTTCTTTTGATGTGACCAAGCATATTGCATTAGTACCGCCTTTTAGAGAGACTGAAGTGGATTCATATTTTAGTGTGTTTGAGAGAGTTGCTAACTCTTTGAAATGGCCAAAGTAGTTTATTGCAATGTAAACTGGTAGGAAAGGCAAAGGAAGTATATTCATCATTGTTCTTACCAGATAGCATGGATTATAATATTGTTAAAGCTGCTGTTCTTCGTGCATATGAGTTGGTGCCCAAAGCATATCGCCCGAGGTTTAGGAACTTCCGTAAGACACCTGCCCAGACATATGTGGAGTTTGCTAGGGAGAAAGCACTCCTTTTTGATAAGTGGACTATAGCTAGTAAAGTTAATGATGGAGAGGCGTTATGTGAGCTCATCCCCTTAGAAGACTTAAAAAATTATTTACCAGATCGTGTTACTGTGTACTTGAACAAATGTAAAGTCACCACTTTGTCTCAAGCTGCCATATTAGCTGATGAATTTATTTTAACTCACAAAACCTTCTTTGTATCCAAGCCTAGGCAGTCCAGTCTTAAGTGAGCAGAAACCCAACCAGGAACAGTACAGAACTGTCAGCCCCCCTGGTCGCTGTAAGACAAGGTCTTCTGTTGAACTGTTTTACTGTTATAAGTTTGGTCTTCTAGCAGCTGATTGCTTTGCTCTAAAGCATAAACAGGAGTGACAGGATAAGACTCAAGGTGCAGGTGGCAAACGACCAAAAAGTGTGGGATTTGTAAAAACTGTCTCAAGAGGTTGCAGAGAGTGCAGACAAGTGTTATTAACCTTAGTAGTATATAGTATGTCTGTTCTTCCTTTTGATGGTGGTGAGCAGGATATTGTCATTTTGTGTGACACTGGTGCTGCCCAGTCAGTTATTCGTGAAGGTGTACTCCCTTTGTCAGACCAATCATTTAGTGGCTATTATGCTCTTTGTCAGGGTCTGGGAATGCATTATATTCGTGTAACATTACATTATGTACATTTGAAATCTGGTATCGTTAACAGAACTGTAAAGGTTGGTGTCCGGCCTGAATTACCTGTTAATGGTGTGGATTTTATTTTAGGAAATGACCTAGCTGGTGGATAGGTTGTACCAGTGGAGGAGGTGTCCAAACATTGTACTGACTGTCAGTCTGACGACCTTGCAGATAATCTTCCTGAGGTGTTTCCTGAGGTGTTGTGACCAGATCCCAGGCAAAACGTGCTGATGAAGTTCTAGATCTTCTAGAGTGGAAGTTCTAGAGTGTCTGACTCATTCTTGGGTCAAGATACCATCGGGGACACAACTAAGATAAAGGTTGGTGCAGGATTGCCGGAGTTTCCCTTACAGTGGCTTGCAAAAGTATTCATACCCCTTGAACTTTTCCATATTTTATCACATTACAACCACAAACATAAATGTATGTCATTGGAATTTAATGTGAAAGACCAACACAAAGTGGTATACAAGAAGAGAGAGGGGGGAAGAGAGAGGTGGGAGAAAAAGAAAAAGAAATACAGATGATTAGGTATACTTTCCACCAATTTTTAGAAGAACATTTTGTGCAGAGTGCAAGCAGGAACTCTGGGAAGACCATCTTCTCAGTACCATGGTCATATCAAATGTAGGCCTTTCTCAGGGAAGACCCCTTGCCCTTACTCTGAGTCAGATTATGACACATGGTGAAACAACGTTGAATTCTACCTTACAGATGCCACTGTGTCTGATAAACATGCTGTCAGAAAAATAGTTGAAAGCCTTCTTCCTCCTGCTTCCAACATTGTGAAACAACTTGGGCCTAACTCTACCCCATGCGACTATCTTAGCTTACTTGACTGGGGATGAGCTATTTGCCAGTTTTTTAAACACTAATCAAAACTCTGGTGAGAAATCTTCTGAATATTTGCAGCATGAGCAAAGTCATCAAAAGGGGTGGTATTGCTGCTAGTGGTTTCGAATGCCAGCTTCTTAAGCAATTCTGTAGGGGTCACTGGAATAATAGCTTAATAACCAGTCTTCAGCTTGAACACCCACCCTCATTCCCTGAGCTACTCCTTCTGCTGCATACTGAGGAGGATCGGCAAGCTGCTAAATCCAGCCGAATGAAGCAACACTTGGGTGTTCCTAGAGCCAAAGCCCATGTGAGCATTGTCACATAGAGAATACAGATTGGATAACAACTTGCAAAGCTGCAAGCCCAGATGGCTTCCTTGAAAGCGTTAAGTCAAACTTCTTCTAAGCAGAGCAAGAAACTGAAGTCTAAACCCGAGGTGTCCAGTGAAGAATGTACTCTGTAAGAAAGTAGTTTTCGACCTCGTAACTGCTCGTCTGTGAAAGTCTGTTACTGCATAGAAGGATCTCCTGAGACAATGAATGGACAAACCACAATAGGTGAAATCAAATGTGGTTTATTCATACAAAGTCACGAGTTAGTCACGTCCCCCTTTTCCAAGGAAGGGGAAGTCATGAGTTTCCTGACGTGCAAGGTGGGGTCCTCATAATCTAATCTTGCAGACCAGTTCCATCACGTGCAAGCCAGGTCGCTATTTCGAGAGCGAGAACAGGATGCTGAGTTGGGACTTTTCGTTTCGCAGTCAGCACAAAAGGCAGATAACCAAAAAAGGGCAGATATGGATATGTGTGTGCATGAGCTTATGTGCTCTTTCAACAGACACACAGAATTCGAACAATACACCCCTAGTGAGATATATGACCACTTACCTTCTTCAAATCAAGATGCTCATACTGTAAATTGCTGTACAGCCACTCCTGACCTAAACACCAAATCTCCCAAATCAGATATGTCATTTGATTTTACTGATTCCCCCCTCCCAAAACAGTTTAAATACTTATGCTGATGTTTTTGCCCAGCATGATTTGGATTTTGGGCATGCATCAAAAGTGAAACATCGCATAAACCTCAAGGACGAAACACCTTTCAAACAAAGGTCTAGACCAATCCACCCAAATGATTTTGAAGCTGTGAGGAAACACTTGCAAACCCTACTTGATGCAGGAGTGATTCGTGAATCCCAGTCCCCCTACTCTTCACCAATCGTAGTGGTTCGGAAAAAAATGGAGCGGTCCATCTTTGCATTGATTTTCGCAAATTGAATGCACTCACCATACGAGATGCATATGCACTTCCTAACTTGGAATAAGCTTTCTCTGCCCTTGCTGGACACAAATGTTTTTTTTGATAATGGATCTTAAGATTGAAATAGACAAATTTGATCAGCCTAAAACAGCATTTGTGTGTCCCTTAGGAATTTATGAGTTCAATTGTATGCCTCAAGGGGTCACCAATGCCCCAAGTACCTTCCAACATTTGATGGAAAGGTGCATGGGTAACCTTAATCTAAAGGAAGTACTGGTTTTCTTGGATGACATCATTGTCTTTTCAAGCACCCTAGAGGAACATGAAACTCAGTTTCTACACATCCTCCAACAATTAAGAAAGTATGGCTTAAAACTTTCCCCAACCAAGTGCCATTTCTTCCGAAGCTCAGTGCGTTATTTAGGACACATCGTTTCCAGCAAAGGGGTAGAGAAAGATCCTGAGAAAGTGGATGCTCTCCATACTTGGCCAAGACCTCAGACTCTTCCTTCCTAGGTTTTGCAGGCTACTACCATCGCTTTGTGGAAGATTGTTCTAAAATAGTCAAACCCCTGAATGATCTCACCAAGGTATACCCACCTTACAGGAAGGGTAGAACTTAAACAATTCACCTACCACCATCTGTCTTCCTCTGGTGATCACTCAAATTGTCAGCAGAAGCAATCAATGCTTTATGTAACCGCCATTTCCTAAGTGGAATTGACCAGGACCTGCCGTCTATAACTCTGGTGGAATCCCTTGCTCTCCACAGTGAAGCAATCCCAGATGAGTATGGGGAAGAGAATGTAGTAGGTATGTCTACCATTCCCACCTTCAGTGAGGCAGAACTCCAACAATATCAGAGAGTCTGATCCAGTCATTAAACATATAGTGGAAGCTGTTGGAACAACAACCTGTTGGAAGCAAATCCCCATGTTGACCCTGACCTTTTGGAGCTTAAGTTAATGTCCAGAGAACATTTGCAGCTGAGGAATGGTATCCTCCGTAGAACTTGCCAGATGGAACAAGACATCACTTACCAGTTTGTGGTCCCAAAGTCTCTAAAGGCAATAGTTCTTACATACCTCCATGATAATATGGGGCATATGGGTCAAGAGAGTACCCTTGACTTGGCCAGAGCATGGTTTTATTGGCCCAAGATGGCTGCGGATGTAGAGAAGAAAATCAAAACATGTGGCCGTTGCGTCCGAAGGAATACACCACCCAAAAAATCAGCACCTCTTGTGAATATCCAAACAACTTGCCCCATGGAGCTGCCTTCACCACCCTCTGCAGAGCTTTCCTGTCTGCAGCAGAGCAGCTTCTGTGCCAAACGTTGATGCTGGGGCACAGGACGCTCTCCACCACACATATGTAAAAGGAGGTGAGGACTTGGCTCCTGAGTCCAGCTCGCCTCAGCAGCCTGAGGAAGTAGAGTCATTGATGTGCCTTCCTGACCAGACTGGAAGTGTTGTTGCTCCAGTTGAGGTTGTTGCTCAGGTCCACACCCAAGTACCTGTAGCTGGAGACCCCTTCCACTGCAGACCCTCGGATGTGTAGGGGGAGGTGAGCATGTCTGCCCCTTCTGAAGTCCACAATCATCTCCTTTGTATTGTTTATGTTGTTGCAGAGGTTGTTCTTTCTGCACCAACCCTCCAGGTGTTCCACCTCCTGCCTCTAGCCGTTCTCATCACCATTTATGATGCATCCAACCACTGCCGTGTCGTCTGCAAACTTCACAATATGACAGCCTGAATGGGTAGGTGAGCAGTCATATGTTAGCAGTGTGAAAAGGAGGAGTCTCAACACACAGCCCTGAGGGGAGCCAGTGCTGAGGATCTTGGTGGAGGAGGAGAGGTTGTGGATTGTCACAGACTGTGGCCTGTTGGTCAGGAAGTCCAGGACCCAGTTGCAGAGCGACGAGCTCAGACCCAGTGAGTGGAGTTTGTTTGTTAGTGTCTGGGGTATCATGGTGTTGAAAGTGGATGTGAAGTCCACAAAGAGCATACGGACATAGGAGTCCTTCTGCTCCAGGTGGGTGAGAGCAGTGTGGACCACAGAGGACATGGCATCTTTTGTGGATTGGTTCTTCATGTAGGCATATTGGTGTGGATCCACAGTCTTTGATGTGAGTCATGACCAGTCTTTCAAAGCATTTTGTGACTCTAGGCTTTGAGGGCTATTGGCTGGTAGTCATTCAGACCTGTTACTGCTGAACTCTCGGGGACAGGGATGATGGTAGCAGTCTTCAGGCAGTTGGGAACAGCTGCCTGTATGAAGGAGATGTTGAAAATGTTCGCCAGGACCTCAGAGATCTGGTCGGCACACTTCCTTTAGCACCCATCCAGGTATGTTGTCTGGACCAGCAGATTTTCAGGGGTTGATCCTCCTGAGGGTCCGCCTTACTTCAGCTGGAGTCACTCTGAGGGGTATTGAGCGGTTTCTTGTCTTTGTAAAGCTGCTTTGCGGCAATGTCCTTTGTAAAAGCGCTTTAGAAATAAAATTGAATTGAATTGAATACTTTGCCAGGCGGAGGGGTGAGTCTGATGCTGGCCAGGGTTCAGCCAGGGTTTCTGGTTTGGGTAGCAAGTCACAGACTTGGTAGTGGTGACATCCTCCATCCTGACATCCTGTGAGGACCATCATGATGGAAATGTGGTCAGAAAGCCAGAGGTGGGGATGGGGGATGGCCCTGTATGCATCTTTTATGTTGGTGTAAACACGGTCGATTGCGTTGTCTCCCTGTGTTGGAATGTTTACATGTTGGTAAAACCTCGGCAAAATGTTTGTCAGTTTTACGTGGTTAAAATCCTCCTCCCCCACGTAAAATGCCTCCAGATGCTTGTTCTGAAGTGAGCTGATGTTGTCGTGCATCTCCTTCAGTGCATTGTTAGCATTAGCATCCACTGCTATGTAAACAACAGTGACAAACACTGCAGTAAACTCACGGGGCAGATTTTACCAAAACACATAGTTTGTGCACCAACCTTCATTAATGTAAAAGCATAAGCTGCCTCCCCGTGCTTTTCTGGGCAGCTGGTTGCAGTCTGCTCAGAAGAGTTGCCAGCCGGCGAGCTGGAAGGCTGAGTCTGGGATGCTGTTTCCATGAAGCAAAACATAGTGCAGTTCCTCATCTCCTTAGAAACACTCATCCTCAGCTGCAGAAGGTCCAGCTTGTTGTCCAGAGAGCAGATGTTGGACAGGAGAAGAGATAGAATCGGGGGTCGGTCAGCATTAGCCTTTAACCTGATTAGCATGCCACCTCGCTTCCCCCTCTTCTGCCTCCACTCACACCACCTCCTTGGACAACTTCAACCATGCATTTGGGGATTATGATATTCCTGCTATTAGGTCCTTTAAACTAGATCCCAGCTTAGTGCATGAAGGGACTCATGCTGAGTCAGTAGGGGAGGGTGTAACCCATATGAAATATTGAGATACTAAAATCCCATATACCATTTAGAAACATAGCATGTAGCACCAAAAGAAGGCGCTATACACTCTTTGTGCTTCTATGTTTTTAGAAGTGGTTTCTGCCATTTTATTTTTCTGATGAAAGAGTCCTATGTTCATTGTGCTGCTTCAGCTGAAAGATTCCTGGTACAAAAATATTGAATAATACCCTTAAAATGTTGAACATTGTCATATAAAAAGGCTAATAAGCTGTTCTTATATGAGTATTTTAGCTGTAAATCCTGAAGGGAAACATTTTCCATCGAGTATTTGATGTTTAAAGAGAGCAGTTCTTGTTATGCTAGCTTAGTTAACCATTGAAAGGGAGAGTTCTACCTGCTGTATTTTAGTTAGGTGTTTGCAAGAGAAATGAGGGACATAAATAACCAATCGGAGTCATGAAAATGTTTTAGCACTAAAGACATGGTTAAAGGTAATCATTAGCTAATGCTAATCGCTAGCTGATGCTAATCACTATGTGAAGCACTGTTCACATAGTGAAGCCTTGGAGAGACAGTACATATAGTCTGTTGATTTTCATCACATGAAAGTTTGGGTTATTATTTGAATTGATGCATTTTAATGGATTGTACTTTATTCAAACTATAATTATAGTTTGAATATGTTGTTGTTAAATATATTTTGTTTATCGGAATATGCACTCCAAATAAGTACAACTATGTTTTATTCAAGTGAAGCTTAAAAGTGAAAAAATATTAGTTACAGATTATAATAGAACAAACTAGTAAAATAGTAATTCACTGTTATTGATAAAATATTAAACTGCTATTGTGAGGTATGAAATTCCTTACCTGGTTTAATATCATTGTGATGTTTAAAAAGCCAATTCATAAGCAAAGTATGCTATTAGTTGGTTGAAATGTTGTTCTAAAATGAAAGAGAAAGAGTTGATGAGATCTCATGTTAGAAACAGAATAATTTACTATTCTGCACTATTGTGTAGATTGTTTTTTTTCCCTAGAGCCAGAGAATGAGTCAGGAAGTTTGTAATGGCGAGCCCAGCCCAGTAAAACTGCTGATGGTTGTAGAAGCGGTGTGGCCTCCTGTACGTCTGCCTGCAGAAGAACTTTTGAGATATCTTCACTTGCTTATGTGACAGCAGACAAGACCTTAAGCATACTAATTATCCTACCCGGGTAGACAAGTCTTAGACTTAGTCACTACAGCAGTGAGCACAATTCCTGTGCTACATGCCCTCGAGGATACAAACTGAACTCTACCTCGCACCCGGAACCCCATCTATTACATGGACATTTTGTCCTTTCACTAGAGGGAACTTTTCTTATTCAAAATTTCTTTAATTTGTTTGCAAAAGATCTATTTTCTTTTATTTTACTTTACAAAGTCGGCACCGAATGTGTAAATTGTTGTGATGCAATAAATGTGTTATTCCTTCCACTTCCCGTCAAGTCTTCTCTGACTTTAAGGCATACCGCTGATCAAACCTAGTTAAATGTTAGTGCCACTTTTATTACTCCTCTTTAGTAAGACAGGTGCTACATGTGCTACAGTAGCTCTTCTGTGGGATCAGACCAGGTGGGGCAGCCTTCACTCCCCATACACATCAGTGAGCCTTGGCTGTCACTGTCACTGGTTTACCAGTTGTCCTTCCTTGGACTGCTTTTGGTGGGTACTAACTAGGAAAACTCCACAAGACCTGATGTTTCGGGGATGGTGCTTGGACCCAACTGTATAAGCATCACAATTTGGCCATTGTCAGAGGCCATTGCCCATTTTTCTCGCTTCCAACACATTAGCTTTGTGTACTCAATGTTGTTCTCTACCTAATGTATCCCACCCCTTGACAGATGTAATTGTAATGAGATAATCAATGTTATTCATGCCACCTATCAGTGGTTTTAAAGTTATGGCTGAAAGGTGCATCTGGAAAGTGTTCACAGCGCTTCACGTTTTCCATATTTTTTCCATATTCAAGAGTATTTTGTTTCTTATGATCTAAGAGTGCTTCAGGTGCCTTTTGGCAAACTCCAGGCAGCTGTCATGTCCCTTTTACTGAAGAGTCTCTTCCGTCTGGTCACTCTACCATACAGGCCTAATTGGTGGAGTGCTGCAGAAATGGTTGTCCTTCTGAAAGGTTCTTCTCTCTCCACAGAGCAATGATGTAGCTCTGTCAGAGTGACCCTCGGGTTCTTGGTCACCTCCCTGACTAAGGCCCTTCTACTCTGGCCAGCTCTAGGAAGAGTCCTGATGGTTCCAAGCTTCTTCCATTTATGGATGATTTAGGCCACTGTGCTCATTGGGACCTTCAATGCTGCAGAAATGTTTCTGTACCCTTCCCCAGATCTGTGCCTTGAAACAATGCTGTCTCAGAGGTCTACAGATATTTCCTTGGACTTCATGGCTTGGTTTGTACTCTGACATGTACTGTCAACTATAGGACCTTATATAGACAGGTATGTGCTTTTCCAAATCATGTGTAATCAACTGAATTTACCACAGGTGAACACCAATCAAATTGTCAAAACATCTGAAGGATGATCAGTGGAAACATGATGCACCTGAGCTCAATTTTGATTGTCATGGCAAAGGAACAGACTTTTTTCACTTTGTCATTATGTTGTATGGCTTGTAGAATTTTGAGGGAATTTAGAATTTATTCCATTTTGGAATAAGGCTGTAATACAACAAATTATGGAAAAAGTAAAGCACTGTGAATACTTTCCAGATGCACTGTATACTCTCACACACATACACATGCACACACGATGTGGACAAATGTATTTGGACATATTGTATCACTACACATATATGTTAATATGGACTTGGTCCTTCCTTTGCAGCTATAACACTTTCCACTCTTCTGATAAGGCTTTCTATAAGATTTTGGAGTGTTTCTGTGAGAGGTTTTGCCCATTTATCCAGAAGAGCATTTGTGAGGTGAGACACTGATGTAGGACAAGAGGGCCTGGCTTGCAATATCCATTCTAGTTCACCCCACAGGTATTCAGTGGGGTTGAGATAAGTGCTTTTTGTGGGCAAGTCAAATTGTTCCACACCAAACTCACCCAACTCTGCCTTTAGACACCTTAATTTGTGCACTGGGGCACAGTCATGCAGGAACAGAAAAGAGCCTTCCCCAAACTGTTCTCACAAAGTTGGAAGCAAACAATTGTCCAAAATGTCTTGGTATGCTAAAACCTTAAGATTTCCTTTCACTCAGACCTAAGGGGCCTTGGCCAACCCCCAAAAAACAACTCCCTAGCATTATCTTTCCTCCACCAAGAATTACAGTTGGCACAATACAGTCAGGCAGGTTATGTTCTGGCATTCGCCAAGCCCAGACTCATCCATCAGACTGCCAGATAGGTAAGCATGATTCGTCACTACACAGAACATATTTCCACTGCTCCTGAGTCCAGTAGCTGCATACTTTACACCACTCCATCTAAGACTTGCCATTGTGCTTGGTGTTGTAAGGCTTGAATGACGCTGCTTGTTCAAGAAAATCCATGCGATGAAGGGGCATTCGGGGCAGAGCTTTTGTGCTGATGTTAATGACAGACGAGATTAGGAACTCTGCAGTTGCGACTCTGCATTGAGACAGAAGAGCATTGGTGACAGTACCACACTCAAATTCAATTTAGAATGACCCATTCTTTCACAAATGTTTGTAGACCACATGGCTAGGTGCTTGATTTTATACACATGTGGCGATGGGACAACATGAAATACCTGAATTCAATGACTAAAAGGTATGTCCAAATACTTTTGTCCATATATTGGATGGCCATAACATTAAAACCACCAGCCTAATTGTGTAGGTCCCCCTTGTGCCACCAAATCAGCTTTGCCCCACAAGAAAGGAAACATGGCCTCAGCAAAAATTATGTTCATTGAAACAATGGAAAAGATTATAAAACATCTTCAAGAAGAAAATCCAACAGAGAGTGTGGCAAAAGTTGTTGCTTGTTCCCAGTAAGCCTTGTCTAAAATTTCATATACTGTATGTATATGGAAAACATCCTGGTAGACCAAGGAAGATTGTCAAATTGTCAGGATAAAGAACTCAAAGCAATATGCCTTGAAAGTAGAAAAAACACAAGAAGACAATTAAAAACAGAGAGTGAATGTTTATGACAGAATTGTAAGAAATCAGCTGACAGAAATGGGATTTAATATAGAAAAGCCAAACAAAACCCAGCACAAGAAATCAAGGTTATAGTGCGCTAAACAGAAGCAATCACTCTTGTCTGATGCCATTCTAATGAAACATAAAGAGGACTGCCTGAAGAAAACAATCAAATTTCTCATCAAAAAACTCATTTCTGATATGGGGTTGCATGTCAGGTAAACCTACTGCACAGGTGCTATCCCTTTACCCTGACGTAATCATTACATGTAGAGAAAATAGTCAGTCAGTCGCATTCACACACTAAGGGCCAATTTTCCCATCACCAATTCACCTACCTGCATGTCTTTGGACTGTGGGAGGAAAC
>JAOTRJ010019079.1:0-14884 GCA_028564905.1 Leptodoras praelongus
TCCCTGACTTTTCCAATTTAATAAATTCAGGTGGTGCCCCCATTTTGTAAGGTAAAACAAACATAATATCCAAGTCCTATTTTCACAAATCCCACTACAACAGGGACTGGCCCATAAATGTGAACTTTATGTGAAATACATATTTCACTCAACAGAATGATAGCATTGGAATGGAATGTTAAATGAATCCAGTTGTCCATTTTTGCTTTGTGGGAGAACAGTATTGTTGTGCCAGATGTCACCAGATAACACCATAATCTAATTTTGTTTTATATGTAAGATGGACATTAGTTTATACTGGGTACTGTATAATCTTTATATCATATTCTTCTTTTATTCAGTATGTTATGGCTTTACTCATTTGAGTGTTTTGTTTGTGTAACTTGTTAACATTATGGAGTTATCATAGGGTGTCATTTATGGTTAGTAAAAAAAACATGCTTTGTGCTTTTCATTACGTACTTTTTTTGTTCTTTTGCAGTTTTGTTTTTTTGTCATATTCTCACTGTTTTGTGTTTTAGGATCTGTTTCTATACATAATTGGCCAACGATACTCTATTCTGTTTTGGTTGTCTCTTCAGTCTGGGAAGCTCAGTTATATTGTGGCTAAATTGAGGCAATCAGTAGTCTGCTTCATTATTCTGTGTTTTCATGGCAGGCTAAGGTCACAGACAGCAAAACTTGCGGGTGGATTATGGGTATTAGAGCCAAGCACGGAATATGTGTCTAGTCCATCTTGCTGTGCCACTTGTGGCATGACCTCATGTCGTCGCTCCTGTGCTCCTGTTTGACATCATTTAATGTGGGCCACTGTGGGCAGAGCTATACAGATGTATGATTGGGTTATAAATTTGTAGTCTTCTCTCAGAGTTTTGTCCTCTGTTGCTCCCATCACACAAGGGGACATTTTGATACTTGGATTGATATTTGTTGTATTATTTATTTAGTTTTATCTGTTTTATTGGTTTGATATTTGTTTTGATTTTTTAACTGATTTTGACTGGCCTGCTTAGAACCCTGATCTCAACCCCATCTGACACCTTTGAGATGAACTAGAACAGAGATTGTGAGCCAGGCCCTCTAGTCATCATTGTCTTACTTCACAGATGCTCTTCTGGATGAATGAGCAAAAACTTCCACAGACACACTACAAAATCTTGAAAGCCATCTCAGAATGGTGTTTTAGCTGCAAAGTCGGGGACCAACTCTATATTTATGCCTATGAATTTAGAATGGAATGTCATGAAAGCACCTATATGTGTAATGTGTAGGTGTCCATAGATAATTTTGTCCATATAGTACATGTGTCACATATTGTCTCTTGGTGATAAGCTTATTTAACAAAGCAGTTTGAGTTATGCCTATCATCTATCTTGGAAAACTCATGTATTCACAATTTTCAGGTTCAGTGAGTTGCATCGCTGAATTAATGTGCCACTTACACCTGGACTTTGGATTTCAGGAAAAGTTTTGAATTCTGCTAAAACTAGGTTGCAATAAAAATGGGTTTGTTTTATTTATCTCAGATGCAAACCAAAGTTATAAATGAAACATTTTTTTCTTCTCTACATTAAAAAAATACATTACATTTAATACCATGTGTGAAACTGGGGCATGCCACAGCACTGGTAAGTGTGTGTGTTGGTGTGGGGGTGTGTGTGTGGGGGGGGGTGTGGGTGTGTGGGGGGGGGGGGGGGGGGGGTGTTAATCCCTAAACTGAGATTTGGAGGCATATCTTCAAAGGTTTTGTTTCTGTGAATTAGGTGAGTTTATATAATATACTTGAAGAAAGTCTGCATTTTTAGTAAAAGACCATTAAACATTACAAAAAAGTTTTTATAATATATTAATTATTAGAAATAGCTGAGACTAAAATCGACCACTTTTTGGGTTAGGGAGGGGTGAGCAACATCCGGGTTTGGGATAGTGATGCTGGGTTTGGGTTGGCTGGGTTGACGCCGCCATCATGCAGCTCGAGCTGGATAGTAGGGGTGCTGTTTGTCACCTAGCCTACACGAGCTGCATTTGTGTGTTAATGTGTTAATGACTCCCATGGTATTTGTGTGTGAGTAGTTATTTATGTTATGTATTGCCTGTTCTGTCACATCTGTTAAAAAAGGGCTATGGTTTTTTTTGAGTCAGCTGTCTAAGAATGTTTTCTTGCAAACACTCCTCACTGCTGATGTCACAATATATCCTGGTCTTCATCCCGACCAAAGAGCAGAAGTCAGCTAAAAGATGACCCCAGGGCCAACAAGATACACCATATCCTGGGCTGATGACATAAAATCCTGCTGTGAACTGTGCCTGACAGTCAATTGAAACTATAGTGATAAACCAAAAAATGTAAAATGGTAGACCATAAAATATCAAATCAGTTTATAATATACATAAAAGATTTAGCATTTTTATAACATTTCATAGTTCTTCACTATATATGCACTTAAGCATAAGTGCCAGTCACAGAAACCGATGAGGATTCTGTTTACAATTGTCAGTGTAGTGGTGTCTATATTAAACTGTCATTGTTCACTACCAAAAATCCCAAAGAGGAAAAAATGAATTAATTGCAGCACAATGCTTCCACCAAGTGGCTAGTTAGTGCTCTGTAAGTCTGTGGGAAAAGCTGGAATTCCTCTCTACCTTACATGGCTTTGTGTTTTGTCTGCTTCAGAACAACCTGACTTTGCTCCGCAGCTAAAGATTTTCATCAGCTCAGAGATGTGTGTATGTGTCTGTGTGTGTTGACCATGTTTAAGAAACATGGTAAGAAAAGTTCATATTTTTACTTTGCTTGTTTGCATAAGGAAAGTGTTTTAAGGAGGAGGGGGAGTGAAAAACATTCTATACTAAAGTGGCCAGATGGTTAAAAACAGTGAAAATTAAGATATTAAGTGTGATACATAGTAATATGTGATACATACTTCACACTTAGATTAAGGTTCTAAATCACTTATTGTTTAGTATTAAAGTGACTGTTATGAGGTCATTTAAATTCTTGATAAATAGGTAGCATTTGTTAGCTATCTACAGCTTTTGATCATAGAGAGACATTATAGTTTTAAAGAATGTCTGGTTTATTAGACTGTCATCCATCGAAAGCTTGAACATAGAAAGCTTACAAAATTAGGAAATATAATCCAGCAAAGGCAATAATATATTTTAAGGATTATATAATTTGTGTAATACCTATCTAAACAATTAACACATAGAAATATAAAGACATGTACATATTGTTATGAATAGGTGGGTGAAGGTAGTGTGGTGGAGAATGGACCAACAAAGGATGGAGACGCTGATGCAGAACTAAACAAAAGGAAGCCTTTAATAAACACAGTCATACACAGGCATGGACTAGAACGAAAACATACTGAAGTCCGGAGGGGGAGCAGGGAATCACGCACGGAGGCATGGAGCGCGTTGGGACGCGCGGCGTTGACGCAGAGAGCACAGGGTGTCTCTGCGCAGGGAGCATGGATGCGCACGAGAGCGCAGGGGTCTCGCCGTGAGACCCGGGCAGGAGACGTCCGGGGATGCGGGCGTCGATGGATCCTGCCAGAGACCAGGCGCGGAGGCGTGCGATGCGAAAAGCGAGGGTCTCGACGTGAGACCCGGGCAGGAGACGTCCGGGGATGCGGGCGTCAGGAGATCCTGCTGTGGACCAGGTGCGGAGGCGTGCGATGCCAGCCGGAACTCGGGGGCGCGGTGCAGAAGGTAGGGAGCGACAAGAAGAGATGCTGGAGTGACGACCAGGGTGAGTGGCTTTCGCGGAGATCCCGCCGCAGCACGGCGATGAGGTGCCAGCTGGTTCAAGAAGAGCGAGGGTCTTGCCGTGAGACCTGGGGCAGGAGACGTCCGGGGATGCGGGCGTCGACGGATCCTGCCGGAGACCAGGCGCAGAGGTGTGCGATGCCAGCCGGAACTCGGGGGCGCAGTGCTGATGGTGGGGGGCGACGAGACGAGACGCTGGAGTGACGACCAGGGTAAGTGGCCGTCGCGGAGATCACGCCGCAGCACGGCGACGAAGTGCCAGCTGGTTCACGAGGCACCTGCAAGGAACTGGGTCCATACAAAGAGAGACACACAACCAAAAGACACAACCAAACTCAAACCAAACTCAAAACCAATAATTCCCGCCAGTCCCGGAACAAAGGGACCCATAAATACAGAAACAAACGGAAAAGGTGGGACAAAGGAAAAACAAGAAACGGAAATCGGTGTGATCACGTGGATTCCTAACACATATGTATCGAGTGACAATATTTGAGTTCAAATTATATCACACCTGATGTCTCTAACCTAGTCAATCAGTATAGCAGTCATTTTTTGCCCTGTGTTTACCCATTGCCACGTGTCCTATCAGGCCTTCTTCAGCTACTCGCACCGGGGGTGATTCTGGCAATGACGTGGTGCATACGGTGAGTAGCGCTGTTCCTCGAGCTCCCAGTGAGTTTTCCTTGCCTGTGCACATCATGTGTCCCAACATATGTTCTTCTGTTTCAGCCCTCGTGAACTCTGGTGTGGCCACCAGTTTCATCAACTGGACCACTGCAGAGGCACAGGGCATCCCCATCATGAAGACCAGCTCCTCCTTCCAGGTCAGAGCAGTGGATGGTGCACCCATCGGCAATGGCAAGGTTACTCATTAGACAGTTCTAGTCAAGTTAAGGATCAGCATGCTCCATGAGGAGGAGATCTCCCTCATGCTAAGTGACTCCCCCAAGCATCCAGTTATTCTCGGCATAGATTGGCTTCACATTCATGACTTGCTCATCTCGTGGAAGGAGGGCGAGATCCATAAATGGTCTCCATTCTGTTTTTCCTATTGTTTGAACCTAGATTTCTGTCCCGTTCGCACAACCCAGGTGGAAAGCTCAGACCAGCCCACATAAGTTCATGTTCCCTCCGAGTATAGGGATTTAATTGAAGTGTTCAATAAGTGGTCGGCCGAGGGTCTGCCGCCACACCGCCCCTTTGACTGTGCCATAGACTCACTGCCATACACTTGTACTCCCCCACATAACAAAATCTATGCTTTGTCTCTCGTGGAGCAACATGCCAAGGAGGAGTACATACAAGAGGCCCTCAAGCAAGGACACATTTGGCACTCCTCATCATCCGCCTCAGCCAGTTTTTTCTTTGTTGAGAAGAAAGGAGGCAGCCTCAGACCCTGCATTGACTATAGAGGCCTCAATAAAGTCATGATCTATATCCATACCCCCTTCCACTCATACCCTCCACCCTTGAACAGCTGCAGGGAGCTAAGATATTCACCAAGTTGGATCTTCAAAGTGCATATAACCTTGTCCGCATAAGAGAAAGGGATGAGTAGAAGACTGCATTTAGTACTGCCTCTGGACATTATGAGTACTTAGTTATGCTGTATGGACTAGCCTCAGCCTCAAGCTTCTTCCAGAATTTAGTAAACAGGGTGTTTCGGGATCTGCTGGGTAAATGTGTCAACGTATACTTTGACGTGTGATGTCATGATGACATTCTGGTCTATTCCCCTAACTTGTCTTCATCCAGCAGGTCAGAGAAGTCCTCCAGCATCTCCTGGAGAACAGACTGTATGTGAAAAGAGAGAAATGTCAGTTCCAGCAGTCCCAGGTCAAATTTCTGGGCTACAATATAGGACCCAATGAGGTGGTCATGAACTGTCAGAAGGTGGAGGCGATTACCCAGTGAAAACCCCCCACATCGGTAAGAGAATTGCACCAGTTCCTCGGCTTTGCCTCACAGACCTGCTCAAGGGGGCTACCAGAACCCTGAAATGGAGCCCCAATGCTGCACAGGCTTTCCAGTGTCTCAAAGAAGCATTCACCTCTGCCCTGATCCTGAAATAACCAGACTCAGATCTGCCCTTCATCGTGGAGGTCGAAGCCTCTTGCCAGGGTGTAGGCGCTGTCCAGTCTCAGAGACACAGTCACCCAGCTAAGCTCCACCCTGTCGCATACTTCTTGAGGAAGCTCTCCCCAGCTTAGCAAAATTATAATGTGGGAGACCAAGAGCTACTCACTATTAAACTCACCTTGGAGGAGTGGAGGCACTGGCTGGAGGGGGCCAGGCATCGATTTAAAATTTTTATCACCCAAAAAAACCTATAACATCTTTGAGCAGCCAAACGGCTCAATGCAATGAAATATTTTTCTCCCATTTTAACTTTGTTCTCTCTTATCGCCCAGGCCAAGAACGGGAAGGCCGACGCCCTGTCCAGAGGGTTCAAACAAGACCTCGATGCCTCTGAGCCCGAAACAATCATCCCAGAATCATGCTTTCTACAGAGTATAGTGTGGGAGCTGGAGCAGAAGATACGGGAGCTCCATCCCACCCTGGGGCATGTCCGCTGCCCCCCAGGTAAACTCTGTACCCTCCTCGTTATGCAGCTCTCTCATCTCATGGGCTCAAGTCACGCCCAGGACTGGCCACCCCGGAACAAGGCAAGCACTGAGTTGATCCGGTCTAAGTACTGGTGGCCCAGCATGTCCAAAGATTTTGCCTCGTCATGTTCAGTTTGTGCTTAGGTGAAGGTGCCACATATTCTACCTGCAGTAAAATTGCTTCCATTGCCTATCCCAGAGAGACCCTGGTCTCACCTTGCCATTGATTTTGTAACAGATTTGCCACAGACTTAGGGGTGCACAACCATGTTAGTTATTGTGGACCGATTTTCTAAAGGTGTGAGGTTTGTTCCCCTTTCAGGCTTACCCACAGTCTTCCGTATTTATGGCCTCCTGGAAGATATAGTGAGTGACAAAGGACCCCAGGTTATCTCTAGAGTTTGGACCTCGTTCATGGAGAAGTTGGGCACAACAGTGAGTCAGGGTTCCACCCTCAAGGTAACGGCCAAGCTGGGCATGTGAACTAAAAATTTACAAAATTCCTAAGTCTCTATTGTCAGCTCCAGCCCCTGGAGTTGGTCTGGTTTCTTCCCTGAATTCCATCCAGCATTCCTCAACAGGACTCCGTCGTTCAAGATCATCCTAGGCCACCAGCCCCCTTTGTTCCAATGGAACGCTGCACCCAGAGAGAGTCCTGTCATCGACTCCTTGTTCAGATGGTATTGAGTATTGAGTCGTTCCTGTTTTGCTACTTCAGTTTCCATTTTTGCCCCGTTTGCACCCGTTTCAATCCTCGCCTTGTTTTTGTGTGTTTTCTCTAGTTCCCAGTGCCAGAGCGTGGTGTCAACCTGCCCTCGCCCCATTCACCTTTTTCATCTTCTAGGCTTTGGAATATTTTGTGTTATAGTTAATTCCTGTTATCCCTTTTTGACCACGCTCTGTACCTTTGTGTTTTGGACTGTTTTTGAACTCGCTATTTTTATGAACTCTGTGTTTGTGCATCCTTTGCTGCATGTAAATAAATTGTCTGCTCTTGACTCCACTCAGTGTGGGATCATTACAAATATATGTGAAAATGGACAGATTACATCAATTGAAATTATAGGAAATTTTCTTTACAACACTACAATCAGTGTCAGTAATTCCATTAATCGTCATTTTCACTAAATTAAAAAAAATATGAAAAAAACTTATAGCAGTAGACCCTGATTATTGTGTTTAATGTCAGAACTGAGCATATATAATAACTGCATATTTGGCTGTGTTAGGTCCTCCTCACTCTTATCCTCTACCTCTGTAGATGGCTGTCTGAAGTGCACCTCATTCTCACTCAACATTCTCACTCAAGCCCAACAGTTGTGGTGGTTTCTTATATTTGTATATTGCTAAATTTGCAGTTTTGCTAAAGTGTCTCAACAGAAACTATACCATCATAGTTTGGTAGAGAACTGTCTCTCTCACAGTGGAAATTACAGTTGGCAAAATACCAAACAATATCCCATTATGAACATTATATTTGTAGGACAGTATTCTTCTCCTGTAAAACAGTCTATCAAGTTATGGTCATCTTGTAAAACAACACTGTTTCCAGAGTTAGTCACTGCTATTTGATGATAATTGACACCGGGATTTAGAACATCAATTGGTTTCTGTGGATCATAGTTATTGATGAAGGTATGGCCTCCCTCTTTAGGAATAATACACGTCTTTTCCACCCTGACCTTCCACGTTACTCATATGAGTCATCTCTCCCATAAACTTCCATTGCATGGCTGGGTTTGACTGAACACCAAAAAAATATTTCTTTTATTATTTCCCTTATACTGTCCAAATCTGGAGTGGTTAATTTCTTTCTAACTGGTATAAATAGCAATACTTTTATTTGTATGCTAATTGGTGTGATTCTCCAGTGCCCAAAATTATATCATCTGTCTGATCTGCAGTGCCATGTAAAAGTTTTAGGCAGGTGTGAAAAATCCTGTAAACTAAGAATGCTTTGAAAAATGGAAGTGTTAATATTTCCCATCTTTGATAATTACACTGATTACTTTCTCACCAACTATTCTTTCTAGTTCACTGTGAATGTTCTGCAAGTAAGGTAGACAACATGAAGTAGTGTGAGTAAAGTTTGAGAGAACTCTCAACATAGCAGTATAATGGACATTGTGTCAATGGTCAATCATGTGATCTTCCTAAGACTCCAGAGGTAGTGTCAGATTTTATAACTTTTTTAAAATCTTTATAGGATGTCTCATTTTTTTTCTGAATATCTAACATTAATCGATCAATATCCTGTCTGGGGTTACAATATACCAATTCAAGCAGCCTTTTTAACAATTTTTTGTCAATGACCATCATTGGATGAAAACTACTTTTGAACTATATTCTCCTCTTGATTTATTAGCTGTTTAATTCTTTTTTCTTTCCATGTTTCTCTGGGCTTGATTTTATGGGCCCATAAAATCCCATTTTTTTAATCCTTTAAGTTGTTTGCTGTTGTTCCCGTGTTTATCCAGCTTCTGTGTTTGGTCACTGGAAGATCATTTAACAGGAAATTGAGACCCTGCTCTTTAATTACAGGATTTGGGCTGAGAGTCATAACCATAGCCATCAATGTTTCTTGAGGATTCTGAAATCACTGATGCCAAGACGTATGTGATGTACCATGTTTCTTGGGTTTGAGGAAAATTCCTTTATTATAGCTACCTTGTAAAGTTTTTCTGGTATACTAATAATAATTTCCACTTCCATTACAACTATTTATACTTATTCTTATTTCAAATGTCTGATGATGCTGATCAAAGTGCCCTTTAATAGTGTTATGAATTTCATCTATATTTTCATTTGCTTATAGGAAATACATAAATATTTCTTGGACACACTTTAAAAATCTAGTCATTCAGCATCAAATATTTGGGATTCTCTTCTCCAAAATATGTTCATGTGTTTAATGATCTCTGCCACCTCCTCAGCTTCATGTCCTGCCAATCAAATTTTTCCATCAATTCTTTTTTCCCCCATGACCTACAAGCACCAGTCAGCTTTCTGCAGAAAGAGGCCTTGGGTCTCCTTTGATTAATTTTGGTCTCTGATTTTCCAGTATGTAGACAAAGCTCACTGTTGGATGTTTCTCATACAGAACTGTGGCAACTGTGAACATTGGAATCATCCCGCATGTAGAATGACATAGAATACTGATGCCATTTGACATTGATAACTTGTTGGCTTTAAGTCATGGTGGTAAGTAACGTCTTATGTCTAACAAAGGTGTCTCATAGTTCACATTATATAACTAGCTAGGTAATGTTAGATTTGTAAGCCCTTTCTATCCTGTATTTATTGTTGTGTTATAGCATATTAATTTGCTTTGTACAAGATCAAGTATTTAGTTGGATTATTATAAGCAAAATTGGAAGCAGACAGGATCTGTTCATTTGTTTCAGGTTCAGAACCCTGGGAAGATGCATTTAGAGAGTGTTGGATAAGTATAGTCACTTCCCAAAATAATTCAGGACAGCTTTTCCTCACACTCTCCATGTCAGACTTTCCAGGTCTTTTCACAGATGGGCTTTTGCTGGGGATTGCTTTTTCGTGGGGATCAGTGTTCATTTGTTCCACACTGCAGCTACATTCACACCAATCATCTCTGTATTTTGAAGAGTGAAAGTGACAGTTTAAATTTCAAAGCTTATTTCATGTCATCAGTGAATCATTAAAGAAATGACATATATAATTAAAAATTAAATGTATTTATTAATTTATTATTATTTATAGATTTTATGGCACATTCAATTATGTATGCATTATGTATAATCCCATTCCATTTTATTTTTATTTTTTCATTGCCACATTGTTAGGAATGGTTGGGGAAAAAAATGGTATGGAGACGTAGATGCAGAACAAAAAGGGGCTCTTTTAATCACACAAGTGGTCATTCACAAATAATAGCTTGGAGTAAGGGTATACAAACAACACGTAGAGCGGCGCGTGGGAGTGCTGAAGGTCTCGAGTAGGGTGATGCCCGTAAAGGCGGGCGTCGCGAAGATCCTGCCGGGAGATGACCCACGGAGGCGTTGCGCATGGAAGCACGAGGGCACGTAGGGACACTAGGGTGCATGGGAGCGCCGAGATGAAACGAATGGCAGATGATGTCCGACGAGGCGAGAGTCACGAAGATTCTGCCGGGAGGTAACGCACGGAGGCGTTGCGCATGGAAGCGCGAGGTGACGCGTAGAAGCGCTGAAATGAGACGAATGGCAGGTGACGTCCGACGAGGCGGGCGTTGCGAAGATCCTGCCGGGAGGTGAAGCCCACTGGCATGGCGTGTGGAGGCACCAAGGCGCGGTGCTCCGGACCACCCTTCCGGTCCTATACCCGGTCAGTCCAGTCGGGTCAGGTCAGACCAATACTTCCCGCCCAGAGTCCGGAAGAGATGACCTAAATAGAGGCGGGAACAGCGAGACAGGAAAACCAGAAGTAGGCGGGGTCTCGCGGTTCCTAACATAACCCCCCCCTGAAGAGGCCGTTAAGGGGACCCCAGAGGGGTTGACGCCAAACGGCCGACTACGGCCACCTCGGGGAGGAGTGGACACACATTTAAAAGGAGAGCGGAAACAACAAACAACAACAAATAAACAAATACAAAAATTTAATGAATAAACGTACACGAACACCAAAACAACAAAGAACATGAATAAACTAAATAGACAAAACACAAATTAAAAAAACTACACAAATAAACACAAACACCAAATAACAAACCAAAACAACAAAGAGGATGAGCAAACTAACAACAAAAAACAACAAAGGTGAAAAACCTTTTGTTTTCAGACCAAAACAACGAAAACCACTCCTACTCCAAGCTACACAAACACAAAACAAGAGCCTAGCATAAATTCAAACAAAATGGCTTCCGAGAAGCTCTTAACACTCAAAACAAAGGCACACAGGGAAAAACAACTTTAAACATAAAATATATTAAACTCACCTTAAGTGCTCCAACAAAGCACTTAAGGTGAAGCCTGCTGGCGTGGCGCGTGGGGGCGCCAAGGCGCGGTGCTCCGGACCCTTCCGATCCTATCCCCAGTCGGTCCGGTCGGGTCAGGTCAGACCAATACTTCCCGCCCACAGTCCGGAAGAGACGACCTAAATAGGGACAGGAAGCGGAAGAGGCGGGAACAGCGAGACAGGAAAACCGGAAGTAGGCAGGGTCTCGTGGTTCCTAACATACATGATGCCATGTATTTATTTATTGATTGGTTGATTTAATTCATTTTGTCCCAAAGACCTCCATAAAAGTCCCTATCTCTGCATAATTCACCCTAATGTATTGTTTGGTGCAGGTTCTACACATACAGGTTCATTTAAGAAAGGAAGAGAAACCCTTTCTGGGTTACGATTGGGCAGTGCTAACTTTTGTGTTAAAATAAATGACACGTTTGTCTAAACATCCACATGAAATACAGAAGCCGATTTAATTTAATAGCAATCGTTTTACTAACCTTTTGGACTTTTGCTTATCTTATGTTTAGTTATATTACTTTAATTTTGCAATTAAGTATACATGACAGCTCAAAACAGAGAAATAAAATGCAAATGTTTAAACTGCAAAAGAAATTCTGCCTTGTTGAAGCAGTAGAATCTCTTGAATGTTAGGAGAGCAGTTTTACAGTTTGGTAATAATTATGTTATCACTTTATTACCCAGCCCTAGTTTTTCCTTCTTAAGTCAACAGTAATAGTCTGACAGATATGTATCTGACATGTCAATAAATGTTTTATTAGTACTTTTTTGATAATTGTCTTATTTTGACATTGTCTTATATTGACTTCACATTGTTATGAATGTGGTCAGAAGGAGCTGGAGGAGACGTAGATGCAGTACAAAAGTCCACTTTTATTAAGAAAACTGAGATGAACAGAGCAATGGAATGGAATGAGGTGGATGAGAGAGGCAGGCAGGGAGCATGATCAGGAGAAGAGGCACTGTGCTTGGAGGTCCCAGGAAACGATACGGGAGGCAGGGCGGAGACTGGAGAAGTGGGCATAGCGAGGAATCTGATGGGAGACAAAGTACAGGGGAGAGACCAGCCAAAACAAAATAAAATGGGGATAAGCATAGGAAAAAAGAGAAGCGTGAAAGGAAAAAGACAAAGGGGGAAGGAAGAGAGAAGGCCGAAGCAGAAGGGCTCCAGAGAGAAAACAGCAGGGAAGTGAAGGAAGTGAGCAACTGGCTACGCGGGCCCGGGTGAGTGAGAGAGGTGAGAGAGAGAAAGGGAGTAGGAGGCAGCGAAAGAGAGAGAGGGAGAGAGAGAGGGCTGGGACACCGTGGGTTAGTAAGTAAAGGGTGCCTAGGAACAGGAGAGTGAATGGTTAGTACACTATATACAAGCGAGCAAGAGAGAAACATAAACCAGCACGCGAGTGTGCGCCGGTGGTGGCGCTGGCACTGCGTACCAACGCATACGCGGCCGACCGAACTCACAGAAAAGGCTCCTAAAACAGAGATAGGGGAAAGGGAGAGATGACTAAACTAAATACATGAACAACAACAGGAGCACAGGACAAAGAAGGAGACGAACACACGCACAGCCAAAAGCACACACAAGCAAACGGAGAATCAGTCACTCACCAAACGCACACCACGGAACGAGACGAGATGAGAGAAAACAGCACAAATGAGAAGCTAAACTATAAAAGTATGAAAGAGGGAAAAACGCTCGGTATGATGCTGGGCAAACAATACTTCGCGAAGCCAGTCGTGAAAAAGAGTAAAATAAATAGAGAAGGAACCAGGAAGTAATCACCGTCGCACCCTGTGAGGAGAGAGGTGAAAGGTTAGTAGGAGGGGATAGAGGAGCGAGTCACGGGAGTGGGCGTGGTCTGCTGGTTCGTAACATAACCCCCCCCCCTACCCGAAGAGGTCGTTATGGGGACCCCAGAGGGGTCAACGACAAATGGCCTATCAGGACCATCATGGGGAGGGTGGGATGGGGAAGGAGACCTGGGCCTATGAGGGGGATGGCCCCTAGGGCGAGGAATAGGAATGGGAGTGGGCCCAGGGGAAGATGGAGAAACTGAGGGAGGAGGAAGGCGCCTAGGGAGAGGAATGGGCACACTGGGAACCTCGGGAGCTGGAGCGGTGACTGAGGTGCGAAGGGGTCTACCCCTGGGGTGGGGAACGGGAGCAGGAATGTGCCCAGGAGCGGAAGGAGGGGCGACGGGACGTGGGGGATTGACCCTAGAGAGAGGAGTGGGCACACTGGGACCTCCGGAAGTGGGAAAGGTGACTGAGGTGCAAGGGGGTCTACCTCTGGGGTGAGGGGCGGGTGGACGGGTAGGTCTACCTCTAGGACGAGGAGCAGGAGTATTGGGATGTGTAAGGTGGAATTGATCTAAGAGAGATTTGTCAAGGACATCGCGCCTCTTGGTCCACGAGTTATCCTTGGGCCCAAAACCTTCCCAGGAAATGAGGTACTTGAGACCAGAGGGGGTGCGACGGGAGTCCAGGATGTGTGAGATGGTGTAAATGGGTGAATCAGGAGGTGTCTGTTGGGAAATGGGTTGGTGCGGTGTGGTGTCAAGGGGAACGGAAGTGTGAGGTTTGAGAAAGGAAATGTGGAAGGAAGGTGAGGTGCGGAGGTGTGGTGGGAGTTTGAGAGTGACAGTGATGTCATTAATGATCTTGACAATGGGGAAGGGACCGACGTACCGAGCATTGAGCTTCCTGCTTCCCTTAACACTAGAGTTCCTGACTTTTCTAAATCCTGAGGACAGAGCCCCTCCCTACACTCGACCATTAGGTGATTCTCAGCAGCCCTTTGTAATGTAAATGATTGCATTTAGCATGTGCATGTTAGACACGGATTGCGAGAGAGAGATTCTATGCAAAGACGTGTACGTCTTCCAGCAGGACAGCGCACCAGCCCACCAAGCATGATAAACGACTCAAAGTCTGTGTCAAGGCCAAAGGACAACATTTTGAACATTTACTATAACTTTAGTCGTATGTGTAGATTGCTTGTACAAACCTTTTTTTTTATATTAAAGCCGTTTTATTGAAGTTATAACAAAAAGTTTCAGGGGTAAGTTTTTTTTTTAAACACAGTGTATATACCTCATCGTCTCTAATCACATAGACTGTTACATCTGTGAACATCTGAAACATTTTTTAGGTGTGTCCAGAATAAAAGCAAACACAAGGAGTCCGGTTAATCATTTTCTGATGAAAGAATGCTCCAACTTTTTTTTCTTTTTACTATTTCTATGTGTGTATGATTACCATAGCTGAGACACAATTGAATATACACAGAAGCAAAACAGATAAAAAGTTTTTGCCCCGTGTGAGGATCGAACTCATGACCTTCAGATTATGAGACTGACGCACTGCCGACTGCGTCAACGAGGCCACAGAGAGAGTGAGAGGGGGTTACCCAGAATCACAGCACAGACCGGTGTGCAGTTTGCGACAAATACACATGCCGTAAGTGTAGGAAGGACAGTCCATGGGTGTGTAAAAAATGCTAGATATCTAGTATTTGTTCA
>JAOTRJ010021107.1:0-14794 GCA_028564905.1 Leptodoras praelongus
ATTATATTATGAATGAACTAGTTTTGATGCCTTCAGTGAGAATCTACAATGTAAACAGTCATGAAAATAAAGAAAACACATTGAATGAGAAGGTGTGTCCAACCTTTTGGCCTGTACTGTATATTAGTGAGAACTAAAGTCTTAAAAGGAAAATGTAATTCAGAATAAAAACAGCCATTACAACACAAAAAAATAAAACACAATAAAGTCACAGTAAATGTCACAGTGCAAATAAATATCTGTTCCATATCTTAAAGAATGTGGCTTTCTCGAATGGGTGGTTGTTTGTTCAGCTGATTGGTTGACTGATTATTGATTTTTTTTTTCTTTTCACCAAAATACACACACAGGATTTGTAATGTTGTGGAGCTCTGCTCTGAATGTGCCAATGTGCAAAATTGTAGCTGATGACAAAAAAGCTTTCTGTGCACTCTCCTGTGTATCAGTAACAAAGGTAGGAATGGTGCTTACAGTCCAATGTAAGAATATTAATATGAATGTTTCTACAATAATAAATAAAAAACATTCTACAATAATAAATTACACACATACATTAATTCCTGATGTTATAGCAGAAAATGGTCAAACTAGCCTGAATTACCTTCTCATGATGTAATTTGCATTGCTCTTATATTATGCTCAAACGACCCTTGAACTTGAGCTTGCCAGCTAGCTTAATGTAACAGTTAGTTAACATGTGAAAATTTGAGGTAAACTGTCACTTACCACCTTGCATTAATGTTAAACAGTGTTTTGTACATATGCAAGTAGCCTATGTAATTTTAAGCAGAATATCAGGCAAATAAACCTCCGGTTTTGAAAATAATTAGGTCTCCATCTCAATTTCTGACCTATTTATCTCCCTATCTTAGTTTCCATTAATCTTGCTGGCATCTACACTGTCTGGCTGACAAAAGAGAGTGTTGATCTGCATGCTGGCTTTTGGGAATATCCATTGACGGTATGAAGGGAAATTCTGTGAAACTTCTGTTTGCAAGTTGCTACATTTTATATACTCTACACATACTTATTTAACTGTTACTGCAAATAAACTAGTGCTATTGGACCCAGAGGAAGGAGTGAAAATTAGTTTTTTTGAATTATAAAGACCAAGAAGTGTAAAAACAGACACTTATTGTTGAAATGAGCCCCAGACAGCCACAGATCAATTTAACACTTGCACATGTAAATAAATTGATATTTGACTTTCCCAGAGTCCTCCCTGGATTTGACACTAACAGTGTAAAAGTTTTTAGTCATCTGGGTCATGATAAATGGCTCATAGTGTTACGTCTTAGCCAATGACCACTCGTCCGTGGGGACGGTACTGAATTGCTCTTTAAACAGTGTGTTTACAGCAGTCATAGCAAGAAATGTCATTAAACTGATAGAAGAGGCAGGGCTGATATAGTTGACTTCCTTTACTTTTCCTTCACACCGGTTGTTTTGTAGACCGTGGTGTCATGTCAGTCATGACCAATCATTTCATGACTGAACCATAAGTTCACACAGCAAGACTTAATACTTCAGGCAGTGGCAGCTTGTCAAAAGAGGCAGGTGGGGCAGAGCCAAATTTTTCATGGGTGCAACCCACATTCTCAGCTCTGCTGCTCATCCCACAAATGCATGTTCCTTACAAATGTGGCACCATTTAAAAGGGAAATTAACAGGCTTTCCAATGGTATAAGAAATATATTGCCAAGAAGCACTGTTACAACAAAGACATAATCCACCAAACACAAATCTGCTTACATTTTATGCTATGTTTAGTTTGATGTAGCTTGCAACACACACACACGTGCATGGAGCATGATCATGACCTTGAACATGGCAAAAGCTGTGAGTTATTGATAGCCCCTTATGAGTTGCATTTCCCTTAGTTTGGGTTTTTTGTTGAGGATTTTATGTTTTTTTCCCTTGATTTTCTCCCTAATTTTGTCATGACCAAAATCCAGTCAAACACTTTTTTTCACTGCTTATGTAACATCAGAGGTGTAACATACTCAGAAGAAAGGACTATCCAGCCACTTCTGCATACAGGAGCTCACAGATGCCCAAGATAGTCTAGTGTCACTGTGACTGATGTGGGGGAGAGAGAATATTATATCCAGAAAAGCAATAAAAACTGAAATCTGTCATTTGAACCTTTATTTTACAGGCAAAAGGACAAGGAAAAGATTTTCAGTGTTTTCAGTGACAAACTTAATTCTATTTGTTATATAAACAAATTTAGAACAAAGTTGGGACAGGGGCAAAATAAGACAAGCAATATGATTAAAACAGCTCCGGAAGGTTCCACAATTAGCAGTTTGGTAACAGGGGAGGTCATCAAGACTGAGTGTAGAAGGAGCATCCTCCAAATGATTCAACTTTTCACGCAAGGATGGGTCATGGTTCACCACCTTGTACCTTTATGAGAGAATTGTCAGTCAGTTCAAATACAACGTTTCTCAGTGCAAGTCATCTGAGCCTTGAGCTGCTCAACAGTCTGGTTGCCAGATTGTTAAAAGAAAAGGTGATGTGACCCAGTGTTTTGAGTGTGTTGAAGGCATCAATTTGTTGAAATTGAAAATCTTTTCTTTGTCCTTTTGTCTGCCAAAATGAATTAACAAATGACAGATTTCAGTTTTTATTGAATTTTTAGACAATGTCCCAACTTTTCTGGAAATGCCAAGGGGTTGAACTGCCACTGATTTTAAAATGAAGGTACTCTGGTGTGGGAAATGGTACATAGACTGTCTCTCTCAATGTGTCTGTCTGCTTATCCATCCTCTGATCTGCAATAAGATTAGTGTCATTGTGTTAGGATGGCTTTAATACACAGTGGAAAGAAGAGATATCAGGATCAGGAGAACAACTTGACCTTTCCTCAGTAAGACAACACAGAGGAGAGTGTATGTGCATGAGTATTTGTTTCACCCTGTATGTGCTGTTATTAGAGCTACAGAAGCACTTAATTACAGAGAGAAGGTTAATGAGCTGTACAGAGGAATATTTCATCTCTTCTACATCTCATGCAGTCTCTCTAGCCTATCTAGTGCTCTGTTTCATTCATCTTCTGAATGCTTACTCCTCCCAAGAGCGTGAATAATACCGAATCTGAATTAAACCCATGCCCAAGCCCTAGGACATGAGAGCAAAACACAATCATCTCCACATCAGCAGCATCCAAATCCCCAAAATCCCTCTTTATTCTAATGCCCAGCAAAACTGTAAATAATTCACTAGCATTCATATAGAATACACTTCATTCGACTCAACATAGGATATTGTGACTAAATATTCAATCCACGACTTTCACCCGGACTCCAGGCTTGATATGAGAAACTGGGGTGTGGATGCAAAGAAAACTACATCCTCAGTGTCTTCCAAAAACTATATATCACATGCTGTAGCTGATTGTGGCTATTCCTCAATCCTCTGTGAATAATACACATTTCACAATGTAATGTTGACAGCAATTTGCATTATAAAACCAATTGCCATTTTCACACTTATGCAACAGTGCTGGTTTTGGTCATTATGCAACTGTGCTGTTTATAAGGTTGAGATACTTGAGACTGATGTCACTTGAATGAATGATGCAACACTTCTTCTACTGAACTAAAGTTTCCGGATGAGCTGATTCAATTTTCTGGGATTTCCTTACCTGGGTTACTGAAAATGCATCAAGGCATATAGTGTTTGTTCTTTTTCTTTTGTACTCCTAATATCTCTTTCTTACTTTTATAGATTTGTTTGTTGCACACAACTGACAATGTAATCAGTGACAAGTGTAATCAGACTTTAACTCAAACAGTTATGGAAAAAAATGCAATAAAACCCCTAAAAAGTTCTGTGTTAGAAGATACAAGTCTGCAAAGCGTATTAGAACAAGTTCCCTATTGGATTTGGACTATTGGAGTTCGGCATCTCACAATGCTGCACATGTGGATGACAGTGTGGAGTTTATCAAGCTGTGCACATAGTCATGGCAACCTTGATAAAAGCGTGCACACACACACACACACACATGAATCTGCCAGTTGGCCAGCAAGCACAGTCAGCAAGTACTGGCTCACATGCAAAATCAGTCACCTGGTACTTTTTCTCTTACTATGCAATACATAAACGTATAGTCTGCAATGGCCTCATAGAAAATGTACACACGTTTTTAGGCAAAAAATCCATACACCCTGATCTACACTATACACTATTTGCTTTCTCATTATTTGCAATGAACACAACACCCACAAGCTTAGCATCACTACTTGAAACCACTAATGATGGCTTGTGGTGGTTTACTAGTCATGTGTGACAGCACACTGCATCACAGTTCATCAACCTGCCAGCACTGGTTGCTGACAGGTCCAACCCTCAAGGCTGATGACAAGTGGGCGAGAAGGAGTTATGGGTAAACACATGCTCAGCTGGCACAACTCTAGTGCTGAGAATAGAGATAACTGTATTCAGGGTGTCAGAAGAACTAGCCAAAAGAATTTCTTTACATGTGGTATGTGTCAGTAATAATAATAATAATAATAATAATAATAATAATAATAAAGATGGATATGAACAAATATCCCCTCTAACAGCAATGATAGTTCATATTCAAAAAAAGCAGCTACTCTCATTCCTTTCCATGTGCATACAATTCAGTGACATTTTTAGCCATTTTAGTCACAAGTAGGCCTTCATTACACATTTATAGGCATAATGTTTAAAAAACATAAATGTTTTATGGAGCTATGCTAAAGAATTTATGCACGGCTTAAGTCAAAACCCATAAGGTGACACTGCAGGTTTTATGTGTCGTTTTGTCTTTACATTCAATTTAAAGTGAGAATGACCCTCAAATAAGTTTTTTTTTTTATTTATTATTAAAAAATAATGGTAATATGAATAATGTTTTACATGCTAATTTGATTTAGTTTCAGGGTATTAAAATTATTCATGTGGCTCGCATATGGGCTTTGTAAATACATAGAGTTTATTAATAATAATAATAATAATAATAATAGTAATGTTATTTCATAATAGATTTGTGTGGAAATGGACCATCAGTCCATTCAATCCCATGCTCCTAAGTATCTGACACACAAACACCTCCAGAATGTATTTAACTGACGTTAAATATTATACATACAGTGAACATAATGGTAATTGCATCTGTGAACAGCAATTTTCAAGTCTTGCCACAGATTCTCAATGGGATTTAGGTCTGGAATTTGACTGGACTATTCTAACACATGGATATGCTTTGATCTAAACCATTCCACTGTAGCTCTGGCTGTATGTTTAGGGTCGTTGCCCTGCTGGAAGGTGAGTCTCCGCCCCAGTCACAAGTCTTTTGCTGCCTCTAACAGGTTTTCCTCCAGGATTGCCCTCTATTTAGCTTTATCCATCTTCCCATCAGCTCTGATCAGCTTCTCTGTCCATGCTGAAGGAATGCATCCCCACAGCATGATGCTGCCACCACCATGTTTCACAGTGGGGATGGTGTGTTCCGGGTGATGTGCAGTGTTAGTTTTCTGCCACACATAGGGTTTTCCATTTAGGCCAGAAATTTCAACTTTGGTCATCTGACCAGAGCACCTTCTTCTATATGTTTGCTGTGTCTCCTACATGGCTTGTGGCAAACTGCAAATGGGAATGTGTTTTGTGAGGGAAATTACCCTTTTACCATATTTTACTATGATCTGTAATTTCAGTTCAGTGATTCATGTAATAATCAGCATTTAGCCATGTCAGTATTAATCATGATGTATCATGTAAATAAGTAGAAGCAAACATCAGTAGTCTGTTTGGCCTTAGTAGAAGAAGCACAACATGACCTGTAGCTTAATGTGTTATTGTTATTATATCTTCTGAAACATTGTGTGTTGACTAGATATATCTGTGACTATCTGTGTTGCCGCTCTTTTATACACACATATAAAAGAGCGGCTCACTGTGAAGGTCACAGAGAGCTGGGGTAGACTTTCTTTAGTGCTCTCTTATTTTATATTTCTGTTTTTGTATTCCTTCTAATAAACATTCACTTCTTTTGATACTTCAAGTCTCAACAAGTCTTAATTTCCACCGCAGAAATTGGCGTTGTCGGCAGGATCAGCGAGGATCGCCGCGGCAGTGCTGACTGAGTCTCACTGAGGGTGCACACTCCTCAGTCCCTGGACTGAGCTGGAGATCGGGAACCCCACGAGAAAAGGGAAAGTACCACCAGGGTGAGACGAAGTAAAGTGTCTGGGACACAACTAGAAGTCCAACTAGGTGAAAGAATAGGACCGTTGATGCAGACGTGCAATCTCTGTAACCCGAGACGACCCGGGTTGCCTGAAGCACAACATAGGAAGGTGTATAAATGAGCGGAACTAAAAGTGAGACCGTTTGTTGTGTCAACAGAACTGATTGTTTTTCTTTAACCCTCCTTAAGGGAACAAGTATATAGTACACCATGGGAAAAAAAAGGTACTTTAATATAAATTTGGAAATAAATACTTTAATAAAAAAAAAAAAAGACATGGTTGTGAAAGCTAAGCAATAGCTCGAAGAAGCCCAATTTAGACAGAATCAGCAAAAAGCAGGGAAAAAGAACAGACGCGCAGGGACAGGAGGTAATACTAATGAAGTCTCTCAGTGTTTGTCCATAGTCAATCCTGACCTTGATGCCGCCCCCTCAAGACTGTCAAACCGTCCAGGACCAGATCCGCGACCAAACCCAGATGCGAGAGCGGCAGCCCCAATCGAGAACGAAGAAAAACCACCAGCCCAAGCGCCAGAGCAAACTCCTGAAGAGACTCACTCGTCTGCATCTCGATCTGCCCAACCACAATCCGTGTTGCCAGTTGAACATCCAGACACAGCTTCCTCATTCCAACTGTCTCCTCAAAATACTGAACTACTCAACAAACTGGTAGACATAGTGGTGGAAGCAGCACAGAGAAAGAAACAAGCAAAGAAACACCAAGACAAAAAGAAGAAAAGACAGCGCAACTCCGATGATGAGCCCAGTGAATCTGAGAGCAGAACAAGTGACGAGGAAGAAGAGGAGACAACAGAGAAAACCAAGAAACCAGCACAACTAAATCGTCCAGTGACGAGACAGCTGGTTAAAACCTTTCCACACCTTGAGATCGAACCCCCCGCCAAAGGGCCAGTTCCCAAATATCGAAGTATCAGGATCAAAGGGCATGCTGCTGCTTCACCGACACTGGAACACAGACCACTTTATGAAAGCGGCAGGAAGCCTCCCAAAACCCAGTGAGGTTGGAGGATGCAGATTCAGCGACGCTTTAGAAGACTTTGTCCGATCAGCCCGACCCACGTCCACAGAACTCAAACGACTACTTATGATAAAACCGGGGTGCAGATTCAACCGTGTGGACCGTGACTGGCCTCAAGGAGAAGTCCAACTTCATGTCAGAGAGTGGGATCCCCACAGAACGGAGAAGACTTGATTAGAGACTACTGTGACATGATAACTCAAAGACCGTCTGGATCACTGTCAACACAGCAAGAATTGCAGCATGCAAACAGGGACAGGATGAGTCAATCAGTTACTTTCTCGCTGGCTCACCAGAATACACACAGATCACTGTGGCATCTACGCCCCTGCGGTGCGAGCCGCTGGCCCAGCAGACGTCGGGCCATGGGAAGCACATTTAAGAAACAGCTTCCTCATGAACATGAGAACAGACATCAGTGACCTGGTAAAACTACACTTCATCGGCTACAACACAGCAACATTAAGGGCCACTGAAAATCATGCCAGGCACTATGAAGTGCAGCTCAAGAGACAAGCAGAGGGCCAAGCAAGGAAACAAAGCGACACCTCACATCAAGCTATGCTGACAATGCTCCAGAACACTCAGGTGCGTGCAGGCAGGGACGAGGCTGCGGTAGAGGAAGAGGACGTGGACGAGGGAGACATAGAGGCAGAAGCACCAATTCAAGTGCATGCTACAACTGTGGAGAATTCGGACACTTTGCCCGTGAGTGCAGACACAGACAGGTAGGAAGGGCTCAACAGTCCAACAACTATGACATCGAAGTGGTGGATCAAAGGCCGGCGGAGAGGCAGGACGATGAAGGACCCCTGGGAGAAGACAAGAGTAGGGAAGTATCAAAATTAAATTACACCTTTTTGTAACAAATTAGCGATAGCCCACAAAGTCTTCCTAAAACTGTTATTCTTATGAATGGTAAACAAATTGAATTTCTAGTAGATAGTGGTGCCACATGTAATAAAATGTTAAATAAAAGCAGGGCAGGGAGTAACTGTAGTGGGGGTGGGGAGAACACCGATAGTAGAGAAAGTGTTTGTGCCTCTCCAATGCAAAGTAGATGGGATTGAATTATTTCACTCCTTTTTGATTTCACACACTTGCCCTATGAATTTGCTAGCAAGAGATCTAATGTGTAAACTAAGATGTAATGTGAGTATGCCTGAAGGCTTATTTTTTAGCATGGGGAGATAAGGATGTACAGCGTGTACAACAGGGAGCGGGACAACCTCTTTATGTTTACGAATGGCAATGCACTGAGAGCGAGGCTGTGGTGCATTTAGTAAAGGAAGCGTCTTAAGTGCACTTCCTTCTGAATTAAAGCTGAAACCAGCCAGCACCTTTCACTGCACTGCCAAAGTAAACGAAGGACAAGACGAAGACTTTGAACAAAAATTCTAATTAAGACAACCTGACTGTTTGACTATGACAGAGTTACTATGGGACAATGAATGGGCAGCTGGGGTGGTGTGACTCTCTAAAGAGCAAGATGCACTGTTTAGTGTACAAGAATCCATTCTACACATATTAATGGCATCCTCCCAGGAGGACCCCGATTGGAAAAGAGTGCGGTCCTGGGCCAAACGCTTGCTGTCAGCACATGACTGGAAGCCAACCAGCAAACCCACCCTACTTCATAGTGAGAGTTCCCAATCTTGAAGATTGACAATGCCGTACAAAATTCAGTGTAAAAGGGGGGTGGAATTGTTAAGTGCATGTCAACATAAATTCGAAGCGCTGACCTGCACATTACTTGAAGCTGAGGAACAAGAGTTAGCCTCTGTTCATCCTGAATTATGGGCAAAAGGGAAAAATGACGTAGGATTGATAAAGTACTGTGAACCAATTAAAATCACTCCTAAATCTGATTACAGGTCTAAGCAACATCAATATTCACTCAAACCAGAGGCTGTAGAGGGGATCAGACCAGTTTTTAAGCACTTAAGCAGGCAGGAGTAATTGTTCCTTGTGCTGATTCTCCTGTTAGGACTTCCATTTCCCCAGGGAGGGAAGAATGGAGATTTGTTCAGGATTTGCAGGCTGTCAATGCAGCAGCTCATCCTAGAGCCCCAGAATTTCCAAATCCTTACACTATTCTCTCCCAAATTCCACCAGACAGCCAGTGGTTTAACGACCTTTCCAAACGTTTTTTTAGTGTTCCGGTACACCCAGATAGTCAGTAATGGTTTGCATTCTCATTTGAAGGGAAAACATACACATTCACCAGATTGTGTCAAGGTTACTGTGAGTCGCCTACCATTTACAATGCAGAGAAGCGACTTTAGCACTGTTACACCACTTAGCTGAACAGGGACACAAGGCCTCCAAATCTAAACTGCAATACTGTAAACAGAGTGTTCAGCTTCTAGGACATCAAATCATGCCGTCCCCACATGCTTTGACTACAGATAGAGCCAGGGCCATTGTTAAACTGCCTAATTTTGAGAAAATCTGGAAACACAGAGATTTTTTAACAAGCTTCGGAGCAAAAATAAAAAGCACCGGTTGGTATCAAAATTATTAGATGCTATTTTACTGCCCAAACAACTAGCAGTAATCAAATGCGCAGCGCACACCAAAGGGGAAGACGAGGTCACCAAAGGTAACGTGCTAGTGGACGCAACAGATAAACACACCCCCCACACACACAAACACTCCAACAGGAACATGAACATGCAGCCACAGAAGTTACTACAGCTGAAATTCAAAAATTAGCTTCTTCTGAAGAAAAACAGAGGTGGAAACGTGATGGGTGCCAGATACGTAACAATATCTGGACACACAAACACCAACAGACCCTGTCTACCCAAAGCATACATGCAGGGCTTGATTAAGATCGCTCATGGGCGTAGCCATATGAGCAAAGGGGGGATAGTGGACAGTTTAACCAAGCACTGGTACGCACCAGGCATAATCTTCTCACCCAAAATTTTTTGTTCAAAATGTTTGATATGCAAGTGATACATTAGCAGACTGATTTTGTTGAACTAACTAAAAATATTTACTTGTATGTGTATGCATGTTCAGTGAATGGGTGGAGGCTTTCCCCACAGATAAACAGGACGGAGAAGCAGTTGCCAAGGCGTTTCTGAGAGAAATCATTCCCAGGTGGGGGCTGCCTCAGAGAATCTCCAGCGATAAGGGAACACCTTTCGTGCATCAAGGACTCGGTAGCCTCACTAAGTATCTAGGAATAGATAGAGAAAAGCATTGTAGCTACCATCCAGCCAGTGCTGGAGCAGTAGAAATAACAAATGGCACAATAAAATCAGGTTTAGCTAAACTAAGTCAAGAAACAAGGTTGAGTCGGGTGAAATGCTTACCCTTAGTACTGTGGCAGTGTAGAACACGACCACAACCCAAAATATAGTGCTCAGTGTTTGAGATGGAGGTCTTTGGCAGACCTCCAAACACTGACCTAGACAATCACCTTATTGATGAACCAATGCTCCAATATTGTATATCACTGCACAAGTCTCTCTCCCTTATGTCTAAGTGGGTGAAGGCGTTTTTATCAGAACCAGCGGACCACCCACTCCATCTGTTCCAGCCTGGTGACTGGGAGCTGTAGGACTTCAGGAGGAAAAGGTGGAACCAACCCAGGTGGAGAGGACAATTCCAAGTCCTGCTGACAACGAATACCGCTGTGAAAACCGACGGGATTAATGATCTTTCAGTCCCTGAGGTAAGCGAAGGTACCAGATTTGCAGAAATATTATTCTCCAATATTGGAGTAGCTAAAGTGAGACAACAACTTAATAAGGTACATTACAGATTAGCATTGTTTATAAACGAGACCATACTGGCTTTTTAATTATTATTATTTATTTGTTTGTTTTTTGTTGTCAGTGTTTGATTTCTATGGTACAGAGCACAGTATCAAATGTTACAAAACCTTGATGAGTCTGATCCACCACAACCACCAGAGTATGAAGAGTTAGAACTAGAAGAGTTCTTTTGTGAATAATGACTGATTATTAAATTGAATCAAAGGGGGGAAATATGAGGGAAATTACCCTTTTACCATATTTTACTATGATCTGTAATTTCAGTTTGTGATTCATGTAATAATCAGCATTTAGCCATGTCAGTATTAATCATGATCGTAAATAAGTAGAAGCAAACATCAGTAGTCTGTTTGGCCTTAGTAGAAGAAGCACAATATGACCTGTAGATTAATGTGTTATTGTTATTATATCTTCTGAAACATTGTGTGTTGACTAGATAGGAAATATCTGTGACTACGGTCACGTACACACACATATAAAAGAGCGGCTCACTGTGAAGGCCACAGAGAGCTGGGGTAGACTTTCTTTAGTGCTCTCTCATTTTATATTTATTTATATATATCTGTTTTGTATTCCTTCTAATAAACATTCGCTTCTTTTGATACTTCAAGTCTCAACAAGTCTTAATTTCCACCACACTTTCTTCTACCACTCTTCCATAAAGGCCAGATTTGTTGAGTATACGACTAACAGTTGTCCTGTGGACAGATTCTCCCACCTTTAGGTTATGTGGACGGTCGTGTCTTTGTAGGTTTGCAGTTGTGCCATACTCCGTAGATTTTTGGATGATGGACTGTACAGTGTTGTGTGAGAGGGTTATTTTATAACCTAAACTTGCTTTATACTTCGCCACAACTTTATCCCTGACCTGTCTGCTGTGTTCCTTGGTTTTCATGATGCTGTTTGTTCACTAATGTTCTCTAACAAACCACTGAGGCCTTCACAGGACAGCTGTAGTTATACTAAGTTTAAATTACACAGATCTGAAAAATGTGGAAAAGTTCAAGAGGTATGAATAATTTTGCAAGGCACTGTATCTATAATTGCCATATCTGGTATTTGTAAATCATTTTGTTAGATTTTTCTTTTTTGGATTTTCTATTGAAGCTTGATGAATAGAAATGCACACAAACTCTGAATATTGACTAAACTGGGTTATAGAAGCAAGACAGGGCATTTGCCCTTCATTTGTGCAAGCAGGGACTCTAGGGAAGAAGTAATGTAAACACAATTTTGAATCAGCATGGGATTGAAAACCTCCTGCAGCAGATTTCAAATGTCACGCCTCCTGTTGCACCATTTCACCTACATCAGCTCAAATAAATTTCTGGTCATATAGCAAAAAGACCAAAATGTAAAACTCTGTTTAGTATTACCAAATAAGTAATACCACAAGTTATAGCTGCATCAATGATGACATTAAATCTATTTTTTTTATATCAGCAAATTTAAAAAACGATGGCTGCAACACAATAAAGGTTGGAACAGAGGCATGTTTACCACTGGGTCACATCACTTTTATTAAATGATATGTTCTAATTGTTTGGGAATTGTTGGAGTTTTACAAGTAGAATTTTTGCCTATTCTTGCACTATACAAGACTTTAGCTGCTCAACAGCCCATGGTTACTGTTACTGATTCTCCTATTCATGATGCACTATACATTTTCAATAGCAGACAGATGTGGACCGCAAGCAGGCTAGTCAAGCATTTTTGGGAAAAGATGTGTGTTTCAGAACATGTTTCACGTCTCAGATAACTTCTGGTCCAGAGAACTGTTTTTTTTTTTGCACAAAATTAATATATGGTTTCCTCTTTGCATAATACAGTTTCAGGTTGCATTTCTCGATGCAGTGGCAGACTGTTTTAAGTGACAATGATTTACCGTCTACTGCCAAGCCCATGCGGCTATGTCCATCACAGCATGATGTTTCTCAAACAATACTCCCAGAGGGCTCAATGGTCACACATTCAGGAGCAGCTTCTGCCCTTGGCCTTCATGCACCAAGAGTTCCTGACTCCCTGATCTTTTCATATTATTATGAACTGTAGATTGTGAAAGACCTAAATCCTTTGGAATCTTGCACTGAGAAACACTGCATTTGAACTGACTGACAATTCTCTTATGAAGTCTTGAACCACAACCCATCATTGCTTGAAAAGACTTGCTTTTGCCTCTGATCCAACTTTCTGATTGTGTTTCAGCCATTAATTTCTAAATTTGTTTATATATCAGAAAAAAAGAAATCCATCACTGAAAACAGTGAAATATTTTCTTTGTCCTTTTGTCTGTTAAATGGGTTTAAAATGACTTAAAAATTATAGATTTCAGTTTTATTGTATTTTTAGAAAGTGTTCCAACTTTCCTGAAATGGTGTTTGTGTATTAATAACTTTACTTCTGTAGTCTGTAGGGTAATACCAATTTGTGTCTTTTCTGTTGTTGAGATTTCCCCCAAAATTATGGGCACTCACATATTTATACATCAGAGCATGGTGAAAAGGTTCCTGAGACCAATTATGATTCTAGTATGAAAGTTTGTTTTGATTTATTTCAAATATTTCTAGCAGTGTGAATTATTTTTGCAGATACTCAGTGGCACATACAAAATAACCCAGAGGTTATTTAACTCATAATGTACATAGCCAACGGAGAGTATAAAAGTGTTAAATCTGTAATTAATTAGTCTGCTTTACTCAATGCCTTTTATTTTTATTCTTCCCCTATAGGACCAAGCAACTATACGATAATATCACTGCGCATTCTGTGTTGAAATTCTCCACTGTTTCACCAATGTGTACTCGTGCCTACAAGCAAAGTGTTGATATCGTCACCATTCCTATATAACATGCTGTACAGTGCATTAGTGAGATGTTTGTCCTTTAATTCACCATCACTATGGAAACTGTCATTATCTTGAATGGTGGAGCAGTAAAAGCAGTATGTGGGAGAAAGAAAAGTATGATCAACAGTGAAAAAAGTAAAGTATGGACTTTATTTGTATACTCTACAAGTGTGGTGTGTGTTTTATTAATTCCAAGATTTGAAGTCAAGGTCCACATCATACACTCTATTGCCAAAGGTATTCACTAACCCATGCAAATCATTTTGCAAATCACGTGTTTCAATCACTTCCATGGCCACAGGTGTATGAAATCATGCACCTACGCATGCAGACTGCTGCTGCAAATATTTGTGAAAGAATGGGTCTCTCTCAGGAGTGAATTCCAACGCGCTACCATGATAGGATGCCACCTGCGCAACAAGTCCAGTTGTGAAATTTCCTTGCTACTAAATATTCTACAGTCAACTGTCAGTGGTATTATAACAAAGTGGAAGTAGTTGGGAATGACAGCAACTAAGCCATGAAGTGGTATGCCACATAGAATGACAGAGCGGGTCAGTGGACTACAGTGCACACTACAGACCTCCAAACTTCATGTGGCCTTTAAGAACAGTGTGAAGAGAGCTTCACGGAATGGTTTTCCATGGCCAAGCAGTTGCATCCAAGCCTTACATCACCAAGCACAATGTAAAGCATGCAGTGGTGTAAAGCACACTGCCACTGGACTTTAGATCAGTGGAGATGTGTTCTCTGGAGTGACAAATCACGCTTCTCCATCTGATGGACGAGTCTGAGTTTGGCGGTTGCCTGGAGAACGGTAATTGTCTGACTGCATTGTGCCAAGTGTAAAGTTTGGTGGAGGGGGATTATGGTGTGGGGTTGTTTTTCAGGATTTGGGC